>CM073779.1:92161113-92373098 GCA_037158775.1 Hetaerina titia | reverse complement strand
CAATCACGCCTGATTCTTCACTTTTCTTTTTTCCTAGTACCTATATTCATTGTCACCGTGGAAGAAACTTGGACACAGTTTGTCCAAATTATGCAAAAATGAATAACAGATTTCATCCCTGTAAAATACGTTGAAGCAAATCGCGACCCCAGGTGGTACAACAAAGGCGTTAAAAAAGCCCTTCGAAAGTAGAGAATGTTACACTCTAGGGTAAAGAAAGCAGGTCTGAACTCATCACCCTTGGACAATAAACAGCTTTTGGACAAGTATAGATCCTCTAAAATTGAAACTAAAACACAATTACGGAGCGCTTTGCAAGACTTTAAACGTAAAGTACTCTGCGAGTATTTGAACACTGGACCCCAAAGCCTTCTGGTCATATGTTAGGGAAGTAAATGGGGTCAACAAACCGTGGTTTGCTTAAGGGACTGCAACAATATCATTCATACTGACAGTGAGGGTAAAGCCAACATTCTAAACGAATTCTTCCAGAGCGTCTTCACGAACGATGTAGCCACCACGTATCCCCAAGAAACAATATATACTGAACCCATGGCAAAAATAACAGCTGACGAGCAAGGAATTGCCAAATTGCTCAAAGACATTAAACCAAACAAATCCCCGGGTCCCGAAAACATACCAGCTAGGGTGCTAAAACACTTAGCTCCTAACATCGCCCCGTATCTCGAATTTACATTTAACAAATCACTGACTGAGTGCAAAGTCCCTAAGAATTGGAAAACCGCGCAAATAACGCCTATTTTTAAAAGTGGTGACAGGGAGGACCCCAGCAATTACAGACCCATTTCTCTCACTTCTATATGTTGCAAAATTTTAGAGCACATAATTGTCAGTTCCATAATGAGACATCTTGATAACATTAACTTTTTAAGTGACAATCAACACGGATTCAGAAAAACCCGCTCATTCGAGACCCAATAAGGATTGTTCACACATGACTTAATTTTATCGGGTGAAAGTGGTAGGCAAGTGGATGCGATCTTTTTAGACTTTAAAAAGGCATTTGATAAGGTTCCGCATGGTAAACTCATCCATAAATTAAAGGGCGCATGTATACACAAAGGGGCAATAAATTGGGTTGAAGACTTCCTTTCAGACCGGGAACAGAGGGTAGTCCTTGACGGCGCTAGTTCTACCAGCGTACCAGTAATCTCGGGGGTTCCTCAGGGAAGAGTTATCCGACCGTTACTATTCTTGATTTTTGTTAACGATCTGAACCGCGAAGTAAAAAGTAAGATAATTATGTTCGCGGATGACACAGTGATTTATCGGGAGATATCTGGGGATGATGATCGTTTAACTCTAGCACGTGATTTAAATAGCATTAATGAATGGTGTTCATAATGGGGATTGCCTTTAAATCTTAATAAATGTTCGGTGGTAAATTTCTTTAAAAGATCCACGGGATTAGTTTACAAATTAGCAGGAGTTGACCTTGAAGTAGTTGATACGGTGAAATACCTAGGTGTTACATTCACTAAAGATTTAACTTGGGGGACCCATATACGTAAAGTCTGCGGGCAAGCATATAAAAAATTAGGATTTATTAGACGCATTGTCGACAGAAGTGACTCCAAGGTCAAGGAACGTTGTTATCACGCTCTTGTAAGGCCCGATTTAGAATATGCTTGTAGCGTATGGGATCCGTGTGAAAAAGGCCTCATTCGGGAAATTGAGAAGATCCAACGCCGGGCAGCTCGTTTCGTGGAAAGCTGTTACGATAAAAAGAAAAGCGTCACTGAAATGCTTATGGAGATGGGATGGGAATCACTGGAAGAAAGACGACTCAATGCTAGGTTAAACTTACTAAATAAATTCAGATCCGCATGTTTCAGCACCGAGGTCTCGAAAATTTTTCGCGCTCTAACATACATTGGTCGCTTGGATCATGTGTACAAAATTCGGGAAATAGATGCCAGGACTAGCAGACTCAAGGACTCCTTCTTCCCCCGGACAATACGGGATAACAACTGTAGGGTCACACTCGGAGATAACAAAAATGCCACTTGCCACCCTCGGCGTCTAGGTAACAATTAGTTAAACTCAATTGCATGCACTTTCACTAACCTCCTGTGTGTTGTGTCAAAACTCTTCCCGCATGCCATTAAGTAATGTATTGCTGTTTAAAGTATTGTTTTTTCTTCTTTTGTTACCCTAAATTTCCACTTCCATCCCTTGTCCCTCTCCGTTGGTGTGCCCTCCTCCCACTTGCAGCGTTGGGCCAAATTCCTCGTCTTGAGTAGGAGAGATTTTTATGCGGAACGTTCTTGTGGTGGTGGTGTTTCGCCTGGCTACTTGCTAGAAACTAGCTTGCACGTTCGTGATTAATTTCTTGCTGCATCCTAGGGTAAAATTATTTGTTGTAGTTAAGCGTATGTACTTGCATGCTTGTGGAGTGAAGGGAGGTAGATGTGTGTTTGCATGCGCGTCGAAGAATGGGATGTTACGATGAATGTGTGCATTGCTGTGGATTGGGGTTTGCATGTGTGTGTTGGTTTTGAATGCGGTATTTCTTTTTTCCTTTTTTGGGTGGTGACATAACACCCCCCACACGCCCTTGCGGCGGCTTGCGGGGTAGTATGTAGATGTATTCATTTCCTCGCTCATGATTCTCTCTAAAGCCTGCTAGTACTCATTTATCGTTGTGCCGGTAATCCTTCTACACATTTCATCTTTTTAGACCGGGCGTTATTCTTCATTAATACTGAAAAATAATCTGAATCTTCATCCACTCCCGGGAAACTTGCATATTAATTGCGCTGTTCCACCTCGGGATCTAATTGTAATATAGCCTAACTTGTATCTATCAGAAACATCAGGAACATTTCATGTGTACACCTAATGAACATCTGCTGTAAACACGACTGTATTCGTTGAGGTGTTTAGAGCAAGTGCTCGTTATATTTAAGCTCTGTCTTCTGGAGACTTCATCTCCTTAGGCATTCTTTTCCTAAAGCGTGGTTCCCTTCTGCATAAACGTCTCTTTCTTTGCCTATCGTCATGTTCCAATCTCCCATCAGTGCTAGCATCAAGTGATTCCTTACAGATATTATGTCCTCTCACTTATTGTATGCCCTATCGTCCTCTTCCTCCCTAGATTATTTTTTGGCATCTATGCGTGAGCGTTTGTTGAGTCTGCTTAATAATTTGCTAATAGTAATCTAACTATGGATTACTCTAGGTTTACTATGCTTTCCCCCTTCGTTTTGCTTTATATTATCACCTCCTCTCTCTGGCTCTCTTTTTCTCCACCGTATATTACGAGAAAACCACAGTACCATTAAATTTGACTATTCTTTGGTTTTAACTAGCCTACGCCGTAAATATATATGTTTTCTATCTATTTGTCGCTATAAATTATCTAATTTTCCTCTTTTTAACATATGCTTGACATTCCAGGTCGCTATTCTAACAAAAGATATGTCTAACCAATCCTCTTCTCTCATTCTGCAGTCAATTTTCTTTTCAAGGATTTATTGAGTTACTGAGCATACATCTACATCTACATCTACATAATACCCCGCAAGCCGCCGCAAGGGCGTGTGGCGGGGGGTGTTAGGTCACCACCCAAAAAAGGAAAAAAGAAATACCGCATTCAAAACCAACACACACATGCAAACTCCAATCCACAGCAGTGCACACATTCATAGAAACATCCCATCATTGAACATATTGAAAGAACATATTGGACTTATTTCTTACGAACACACCGGAGCGCATTAATAGTGTATCAAACGACGAGGGTATAAGTGACCATAAATCTGTTATTATCAACTTGAACGTAGAAATAAAAAAGAATGTCAAGCCAAAAAGAAAAATTTATAATTATCACAAAGCAGATTTTGAAACTTTTGCCAGCCATTTAAACTCTTCACTACACGATTTCAAAACGCGCTTAAGTCTTGCCACCGTGGAAGAAACTTGGACAAAGTTTGTCCAAATTATGCAAAAAGGAATAACAGATTTCATCCCTGTAAAATACGTTAAAGCAAATCGCGACCCAAGGTGGTACAACAAAGGTGTTAAAAAAGCCCTTCGAAAGCAAAGAATGTTACACTCTAGGGTAAAGAAAGCAGGTCTGAACTCATCACCCTTGGACAATAAACAGCTTTTGGACAAGTATAGATCCTCTAAAATTGAAACTAAAACACAATTACGTAGCGCTTTGCAAGATTTTAAACGTAAAGTACTCTGCGAGTATTTGAACACTGACCCCAAAGCTTTCTGGTCATATGTTAGGGAAATAAATGGCGGCCAACAAACCGTGGCTTGCTTAAGGGACTGCAACAATATCATTCATACTGACAGTGAAGCTAAAGCCAACATTCTAAACGAATTCTTCCAGAGCGTCTTCACGAACGATGTAGCTACCGCGTATCTCCAAGAAACAATATATACTGAACCCATGACAAAAATAACAGTGGACGAGCAAGGAATTGCCAAATTGCTCAAAGACATCAAACCAAACAAATCCCCGGGTCCCGAAAATATACCAGCTCGGGTGCTAAAACACTTAGCTCCTAACATCGCCCCGTATCTCGAATTTATATTTAACAAATCACTCACTGAGTGCAAAGTCCCTAAGAATTGGAAAACCGCGCAAATAACGCCTATTTTTAAAAGTGGTGACAGGGAGGACCCCAGCAATTACAGACCCATTTCTCTCACTTCAATAAGTTGCAAAATTTTAGAGCACATAATTGTCAGTTCCATAATGAGACATCTTGATAACATTAACTTTTTAAGTGACAATCAACACGGATTCAGAAAAACCCGCTCATGCGAGACCCAATTAGGATTGTTCACACATGACTTACTTTTATCGGGTGAAAGTGGTAGGCAAGTGGATGCGATCTTTTTAGACTTTCAAAAGGCATTTGATAAGGTTCCGCATGGTAAACTCATCCATAAATTAAAGGGCGCAGGTATACACAAGGGGGCAATAAATTGGGTTGAAGACTTCCTTTCAGACCGGGAACAGAGGGTAGTCCTTGACGGCGCTAGTTCTACCAGCGTAAGAGTCACCTCGGGGGTTCCTCAGGGAAGTGTTATCGGACCGTTACTATTCTTGATTTTTGTTAACGATCTGAACCGCAAAGTGAAAAGTAAGATAAGGATGTTCGCGGATGACACAGTGATTTATCGGGAGATATCTGGGGATGAGGATCGTTTAATTCTAGCACGTGATTTAAATAGCATTAATGAATGGTGTTCAAAATGGGGATTGCCTTTAAATGTTAATAAATATTCGGTGGTAAATTTCTTTAAAAGATCCACGGGATTAGTTTACAAATTAGCTGGAGTTGACCTTGAAGTAGTTGATTCGGTGAAATACCTAGGTGTTACATTCACTAAAGATTTAACTTGGGGGACCCATATACGTAAAGTCTGCGGGCAAGCATATAAAAAATTAGGATTTATTAGACGCATTGTCGACAGAAGTGACTCCAAGGTCAAGGAACGTTGTTATCACGCTCTTGTAAGGCCCGATTTAGAATATGCTTGTAGCGTATGGGATCCGTGTGAAAAAGGCCTCATTCGGGAAATTGAGAAGATCCAACGCCGGGCAGCTCGTTTCGTGGAAAGCTGTTACGATAAAAAGAAAAGCGTCACTGAAATGCTTATGGAGTTGGGATGGGAATCATTGGAAGAAAGACGACTCAATGCTAGGTTAAACTTACTAAATAAATTCGGATCCGCATGTTTCAGCACCGAGGTCTCGAAAATTATTCGCTCTCCAACATATATAGGTCGCTTGGATCATGTGTACAAAATTCGGGAAATAGATGCCAGGACTAGCAGACTCAAGGACTCCTTCTTCCCACGGACAATACGGGATAACAACTCTAGGGTTACACTCGGAGATAACAAAAATGCCACTTGCCACCCTCGGCGTCTAGGTAACAATTAGTTGAACTCAATTGCATGCACTTTCACTAGCCTCCTGTGTGTTGTGTCAGAACCCTTCCCGCATGCCCGAGCGTCTTTACGAACTTCATGCTCCACCCTTCCATCCCTTGTCCCTCTCCGCGGGTGTGCCCTCCTCCCACCTGCAGCGTTGGGCCAGATTCCTCACCTTGGGTGGGAGAGAGTTTTGTATGGAACGCTCTTGTGGTGGTGGTGTTTCGCCTGGCTACTTGCTATAAACTAGCTGGCACGTTCGTGATAGGTTTCTTGCTGCATCCTAGGGTGGAATTATTTGTTGTAGGTAAGCGTATGTACTTGCATGCTTTTGGAGTGAGGATAGGTAGATGTGTGGTTGCATGCGCGTCGAATGATGGGGTGTTGCAATGAATGTGTGCACTGTTGTGGATTGGGGTTTGCATGTGTGTGTTGGTTTTGAATGCGGTGTTTCTTTTTTCCTTTTTCTTTTTTCCTTTTTCTTTTTTCCTTTTTTTGGGTGGTGGCCTAACACCCCCCGCCACACGCCCTTGCGGCGGCTTGCGGGGTATTATGTAGATGTAGATGTAGAAAACTCTCTCCCACCCAAGGTGAGGAATCTGGCCCAACGCTGCAGGTACAAGTTATTCATCTCTCCCTGCCGGGCACGACCCTGCCCCCTGCTGAGGGTCGTAGTTACCAGGACACATGGTTACTCTAGTGCTCATAATAACTCATTTTAATAAATAGTTCTGAATTTCATCTCGTTACAATACTCAATAGTGTTTAGAGCGTGGTATAACAACTAAATTGATGGCCCAACGGTGGTGAGACGCCTTTGCTGCCACTTCACTAAGGAACTGACGAGCCGAATGTCTTTCTTCTGACTCCTGTCCATTAACAATCAAGCTTGCATCACCCTACCAGCAGTCAAACGCTGTTCAAAAAACCAATTCATGAAGAATTCCGAATAAGTAAAATCCGTCAGTAATTTTCGGAACTCCTACTTCTGAAGGATGAAGAAAATTAGGGACAATGCTATAGATGGTTAAGAAAACCAATCTCAAGAAAGTATTAATTTTCTTGTTTCTGTCCTCCTCATTCCGTATTTGACCAGTGTGAATCAATACTATTCCCAACGCTTTTCTATCCTATATTAACTCCAGAAATACCCCAAAACATTCTTCTTGCGTCCGTAAAAAGATACCTCACACACATGCCGGTAAGCGTATCTTCAAATTTGGGAGAAGATAAAACCTCAATCCCTTCTATGCTACCTTCTCCTTTGCCATGCGACCCACTTAGGTCGTCTCTGCACTTCCACACCATCTCTCCATTTCGTCTCGCTTGAAAAACCATAGCCTGCCTCTCCTGCGCTCACCTTCCTTTCATCCACCCCATCCTCACTCTTACACCCTTTCCCTGCTCCGTCTCTCAACTCACCTCTCCATCTCCAATCCCGATTCTTTCTCTCTGGGCTTTTGTACTCCGCTCCTAGCTCCTTTTGTGTCGTCCAAAGCAAATATCCTACCAACCACCATTATATTCCTTCCCCCCTCCACATTTTTCCAGGTTCTCTCAACCCGGCCATTATATCCAATTCACTTGCCGCTCTATCTTTCTCCTTTTTCTATTCCAATCTCTCTTCCTATACAGCTCATTCGTCTCAGTCTTCCATTACTCTCCTCTTACGACCGACCTCTAGCATTTGTTTTACGTTCCGTGAAATACGTCCACGTAGAATTGCGGAGGCGAAGCTACCAGATTCATTGCTCTACTTTTTAACGACCTGGAAGTCTGAGTGAGCATGCAATGTCTATTTTATATTTTAATTGATGGTAATTCGAAAAGGTTACACATTATGAGCAAAGTGACTCGCATGCCAAATGGCGCTGACGGTCAATAGAAATTTGGAACAACTCTTATAATTTCAAAGTAAGCAGCTCTGCTTTTTTACTGTACCCTTTTTGCATGAGAATTGGATAATATTGAACTTATGGTGAAGTGTGTATTTTTCAGAGAGGGAGAACGCATTAGAAGACTTCCAGCGGAATTATAGTTTCAAATTTGAATAAAACCTCAGAACACATAGCTTCAAAATACATATGAAAAATCTGCTCTTCTAATTTGCATTTGCCAATACTCGAATTTTACAAGGGAAAAATAGAAGAAAAATGGATTCAATTTTCCTTAGAGGAAGATGTCTTAGGAATGAGGAAAACCGGGGTTGACGTGAAATGAGAAGGAAGTTTGTTTCGCAGATGATTTCGCATTCATAGCGAAGAGGTGAGATGACCCTCAGGAATCATGATTACTTCTATATTCTTTGGAGGATTGAAGTCATCATGCGTAAATCGCTTGACGGGCCTCAACCTCATGAGAGTGAAAAGTAAAAATGAATTTTATGACGAAGATATTCTTTACCTCGCTGAATTTACTTTCTATGAATCTGAAATTCGAACCAAAACAAGGCGATTTATAAGAGTTAGAGCTTGGTGCTTCTCTATACAACCATATGCCCGAACATGTTTTAGCTAATAATTGAAAATATTACCTGGTAAATACTAGAAGCTTAAAATTTTCTTTAACAGGTATAGTTTGAATGTATAGATAAAATTTTATAGAACCATTTTTTGATATGATTGATAAAATAATGACTTAAATTTGAGTTCATGGAGTAAATTACACAATTCACTAATTAAACGCAGTAATGCTATAATTAAATTGAAATACCATTACTGTGCAATTTTAAAACAAGCTCATACTCCCGGTATGTTTCAATGTGTATATCTAACTTAATCAAAAATATACTATGTGGATTATCCCGTCAATGGTGGCGATTTAAGATAACAAGATTTTGCGCCATGACCAAATAGATAAAGATGGCAATATTTTTCTTTTCGAAGCCTGTTTGCAATCAGTCATCCACATGGCTTAAGAATTAGCAGAGTGCAGAATATGATACTCAATTTCGTTACCAAGATATGACCTGTATGTAAATATGTGTAAATACATGTATGTAAGACATTTTTTGTTGACACACAGACAAAGACAGAGATTTTTATGCGGAACGTTCTTGTGGTGGTGGTAATTCGCCTGGCTACTTGCTAGAAACTAGCTTGCACGTTCGTGATTAATTTCTTGCTGCATCCTGGGGTAAAATTGTTTGTTGTAGTTAAGCGTATGTACTTGCATGCTTGTGGAGTGAAGGGAGGTAGATGTGTGTTTGCATGCGCGTCGAATGATGGGATGTTACGATGAATGTAGAGTAGTTTGCAGAGTTGAAGGTTCCTCTTAAATTAAGTATTTGTAGTATTGTGCCACGTACTGACCGCGGAAGGCTCGTTTGGAGCCGAATAGAGGGTATAAACGAGAGATTGTTGGGATTCTGTCGGGAAATCGGAGCGGACTTCGTTGATCTGAGGCCTGTCCTCTCATCGTGTCGGGTACCCCTAAATCGCTCCGGGGTCCATTATACTGCCGTGGCATCACAGTGTGTAGCGCGTAGGTTACACGAACACGTTTCTAGGGTTTAGCATAGTTGGAAGGCAAGAGCGCAGGTCATATATTGGGATAAATAAAGTAGAATCCAGCGCTTTTTGTCACTTGAGATCAGGTTACGCCTCACAGATCCCAAAAATAACAGAACAAACACAAACTTGTTTTAATACAACATACAACCGACATGTAAAAGTAACCGACAACTCTGGCATTGACGTAGAAAGACATTTGACATGCACTTCTCCACAAACGTGTCGTAAATTACGGTCAGACACAAACAAGGGCGTGATTCAAGAGAAAAACAATCTAAATATACTTGTATTAAATTGCAGAAGCCTCAAAAATAAAATAGCGGATCTCGAGCACATAATCCAATGTCATTCGGCTGATATAATATTAGGCACAGAGAGTTGGCTTTGTAATGACATCAATGACCAAGAAATTTTCCCAATAAACTTTACAGTTTACCGACATGATAGAGGTACAAGACCCGGAGGCGGAGTTTTCGTGGCTGTGAAAAGTAATCTTGAAAGCAGACAACTTGCATTTGAAAATAATAACATAGAAAGTGTTTGGTGCACCATACTGCGATCCAATCACCCCAACATTAATTTATGCTCTTTCTACAGACCCCCAGACTCAGATTTTCAAACACTTAATACCCTCAATGAACAAATAAATAGATTTACACGCAAAAATAATAAATGCATCAATATAATTGGTGGTGACTTCAACCTCCCTGGTATCGACTGGGATAGCAATAGCGTTAAATCTCGGACCCGTGATCGCGAATCTTGCAATTCCTTACTAAAATTGGTTCAAAGAAACTCGCTTCATCAAGCAGTACGCACTCCCACCCGTGGAAAGAACATATTGGACTTATTTCTTACGAACACACCGGAACGCATTAATAGTGTATCAACCGACGAGGGTATAAGTGACCATAAATCTGTTATTATCAACTTGAACGTAGAAATAAAAAAGAATGTCAAGCCAAAAAGAAAAATTTATAATTATCACAAAGCAGATTTTGAAACTTTTGCCAGCCATTTAAACTCTTCACTACACGATTTCAAAACGCGCTTAAGTCTTGCCACCGTGGAAGAAACTTGGACAAAGTTTGTCCAAATTATGCAAAAAGGAATAACAGATTTCATCCCTGTAAAATACGTTAAAGCAAATCGCGACCCAAGGTGGTACAACAAAGGCGTTAAAAAAGCCCTTCGAAAGCAAAGAATGTTACACTCTAGGGTAAAGAAAGCAGGTCTGAACTCATCACCCTTGGACAATAAACAGCTTTTGGACAAGTATAGATCCTCTAAAATTGAAACTAAAACACAATTACGTAGCGCTTTGCAAGATTTTAAACGTAAAGTACTCTGCGAGTATTTGAACACTGACCCCAAAGCTTTCTGGTCATATGTTAGGGAAATAAATGGCGGTCAACAAACCGTGGCTTGCTTAAGGGACTGCAACAATATCATTCATACTGACAGTGAAGCTAAAGCCAACATTCTAAACGAATTCTTCCAGAGCGTCTTCACGAACGATGTAGCTACCGCGTATCTCCAAGAAACAATATATACTGAACCCATGACAAAAATAACAGTGGACGAGCAAGGAATTGCCAAATTGCTCAAAGACATCAAACCAAACAAATCCCCGGGTCCCGAAAATATACCAGCTCGGGTGCTAAAACACTTAGCTCCTAACATCGCCCCGTATCTCGAATTTATATTTAACAAATCACTCACTGAGTGCAAAGTCCCTAAGAATTGGAAAACCGCGCAAATAACGCCTATTTTTAAAAGTGGTGACAGGGAGGACCCCAGCAATTACAGACCCATTTCTCTCACTTCAATAAGTTGCAAAATTTTAGAGCACATAATTGTCAGTTCCATAATGAGACATCTTGATAACATTAACTTTTTAAGTGACAATCAACACGGATTCAGAAAAACCCGCTCATGCGAGACCCAATTAGGATTGTTCACACATGACTTACTTTTATCGGGTGAAAGTGGTAGGCAAGTGGATGCGATCTTTTTAGACTTTCAAAAGGCATTTGATAAGGTTCCGCATGGTAAACTCATCCATAAATTAAAGGGCGCAGGTATACACAAGGGGGCAATAAATTGGGTTGAAGACTTCCTTTCAGACCGGGAACAGAGGGTAGTCCTTGACGGCGCTAGTTCTACCAGCGTAAGAGTCACCTCGGGGGTTCCTCAGGGAAGTGTTATCGGACCGTTACTATTCTTGATTTTTGTTAACGATCTGAACCGCAAAGTGAAAAGTAAGATAAGGATGTTCGCGGATGACACAGTGATTTATCGGGAGATATCTGGGGATGAGGATCGTTTAATTCTAGCACGTGATTTAAATAGCATTAATGAATGGTGTTCAAAATGGGGATTGCCTTTAAATCTTAATAAATGTTCGGTGGTAAATTTCTTTAAAAGATCCACGGGATTAGTTTACAAATTAGCTGGAGTTGACCTTGAAGTAGTTGATTCGGTGAAATACCTAGGTGTTACATTCACTAAAGACTTAACTTGGGGGACCCATATACGTAAAGTCTGCGGGCAAGCATATAAAAAATTAGGATTTATTAGACGCATTGTCGGTAGAAGTGACTCCAAGGTCAAGGAACGTTGTTATCACGCTCTTGTAAGGCCCCATTTAGAATATGCATGTAGCGTATGGGATCCGTGTGAAAAAGGCCTCATTCGGGAAATTGAGAAGGTCCAACGCCGGGCAGCTCGTTTCGTGGAAAACTGTTACGATAAAACGAAAAGCGTCACTGAAATGCTTATGGAGTTGGGATGGGAATCATTGGAAGAAAGACGACTCAATGCTAGGTTAAACTTACTAAATAAATTCGGATCCGCATGTTTCAGCACCGAGGTCTCGAAAATTATTCGCTCTCCAACATATATAGGTCGCTTGGATCATGTGTACAAAATTCGGGAAATAGATGCCAGGACTAGCAGACTCAAGGACTCCTTCTTCCCACGGACAATACGGGATAACAACTCTAGGGTTACACTCGGAGATAACAAAAATGCCACTTGCCACCCTCCGCGTCTAGGTAACAATTAGTTGAACTCAATTGCATGCACTTTCACTAGCCCCCTGTGTGTTGTGTCAGAACCCTTCCCGCATGCCCGAGCGTCTTTACGAACTTCATGCTCCACCCTTCCATCCCTTGTCCCTCTCCGCGGGTGTGCCCTCCTCCCACCTGCAGCGTTGGGCCAGATTCCTCACCTTGGGTGGGAGAGAGTTTTGTATGGAACGCTCTTGTGGTGGTGGTGTTTCGCCTGGCTACTTGCTATAAACTAGCTGGCACGTTCGTGATAGGTTTCTTGCTGCATCCTAGGGTGGAAATATTTGTTGTAGGTAAGCGTATGTACTTGCATGCTTTTGGAGTGAGGATAGGTAGATGTGTGGTTGCATGCGCGTCGAATGATGGGGTGTTGCAATGAATGTGTGCACTGTTGTGGATTGGGGTTTGCATGTGTGTGTTGGTTTTGAATGCGGTGTTTCTTTTTTCCTTTTTCTTTTTTCCTTTTTTTGGGTGGTGGCCTAACACCCCCCGCCACACGCCCTTGCGGCGGCTTGCGGGGTATTATGTAGATGTAGATGTAGATGAATGTGTGCACTACTGTGGATTGGGGTTTGCATGTGTGTGTTGGTTTTGAATGCGGTATTTCTTTTTTCCTTTTTTGGGTGGTGACCTAACACCCCCCGCCACACGCCCTTGCGGCGGCTTGCGGGGTATTATGTAGATGTAGATGTACATGAAGATCTGTATGTAAATATATTTTTATTAGCAACGGAAACTTAAAGTAATAGTATTCCTCATCCGATTTTCCAAATGCATACTTGAGATTTGGTAAATGCTGTTTCTATTGCATCATTAACCCGTGGGTATATTAATCAAATTAAGCACAAATTGAAAAAGTTAAATTAATACTCAACTCTACGTCGGAGAATTAATTTCCTGGTCAATAAATGCATCTCTAGAAGCACCGTTCAGCTTTTTCTTATTCAAAAATACAAAATGTATACTTTGCATTGTGCCAATGGAGGCCTCTTCAATTTGCATAAAAATGTGACATTTGACAAAAATGCGCGGCAACGAAATGCCTCATCTCGACGATTAAAGAAAGAAAGAGGAAGAGGAACAAGATTATTTTGCCCTCCTGGTTCTGCCACTAGGTGAGTATTCACACAAATAGCTGGCCAAACACAATCCATATTTTTGACAATCTGAAATCCAGCAAGACTTCCAGGAAATTTTTCAGGAATGGTGTATCGCTCCTGCTTGAGATTTACCGTTATAATTTTTGCTAAACCCTAGCACGAAGGTAGTATTTTACACCATCTTAACGGAAAATGGCAGGAAATTAAGGAGGGGTTGGCAAAAATATTTAATAAGTACATAGAACCCAATGTTAGAGATAACAGACTTCTATCGGTGCAAAAAGTTACAAGAGAAATCCGAGACACTAAAAAAGCCAAATATAGAAAAGAAGATGGAATATGTGCATAATAACAAATGGAGAGTTCTTCGAAGAGAACAAAATCGATGTAGACTAAATTTCGCAAAATTAACTTTTTATGGCATCGGTTCGCGTATTTTTGGACAAAACTCGTATAATAGATGAAAAATGGTATGATTATGAATACAAGAGAAGAAGTTACAAGAGGATGAACAATGAATTTGGCTGAGGTTGCATAAATAGGTCTACCATACGGAAGAACTATAAATTAATTAGTTAGAATAGTTGGCGGCAGTCAAACAATCTACGCATTTAAATGATGAAAAATATAGCACAAAGTGTATGCAAAAAGTTCACGCTCTTGGAAGGCCCCCTTTAGTATATGCATGTAGCGTATGGGATCCGTGTGAAAAAGGCCTCATTCGTGAAATTGAGAAGGTCCAACGTCGAGCAGCTCGTTTCGTGAAAAACTGTTACGATAAAACGAAAAGCGTCACTGAAATGCTTATGGAGTTGGGATGGGAATCATTGGAAGAAAGACGACTCAATGCTCGGTTAAACTTACTAAATAAATTCAGATCCGCATGTTTCAGCACCGATGTCTCGAAAATTATTCGCGCTCCAACATACATTGGTCGCTTGGATCATGGGTACAAAATTCGGGAAATAGATGCCAGAACTAGCAGACTATAGGACTCCTTCTTCCCACGGACAATACGGGATAACAACTGTAGGGTCACACTCGGAGATAACAAAAATGCCACTTGCCACCCTCGGCGTCTAGGTAACAATTAGTTAAACTCAATTGCTTGCACTTTCACTAACCTCCTGTGTGTTGTGTCAAAACCCTTCCCGCATGACCGCATTGGAGTGCCACTAAGTAATGTAGTGCTGTTTACAGTATTGTTTGCTCTGCTTTTGGTAACCTAAATTTCCCCTTCCATCCCTTGTCCCTCTCCGTGGGGGAGCCCTCTTCCTGCCTACAGCGTTGGGCCAAATTCCTCACCTTGGGTAGGTGAGAGTTTTGTTTTGCACGTTCTTGTGGTGGTGGTATTTCGCCTTGCTACTTACTTGAATCTGCCTTGCACGTTCTTGGATAGATTTCTTGCTGCGTCCTAAGATACAATTGTTTGTTGCAATTAAGCATGTGTACTTGCATGCTTGTGGAGTGAGGGTAGGTGGATCTGTGTTTGCATGCGTTTAGAATGATAGGATGTTTCTATGAATATATGCACAACTGTGGATTTGGGTTTGCATGTGTGTGTTAGTTTTGAATGCGGTTTTTCTTTTTTCCTTTTTTTGGGTGGTGACCTAACACCCCCCGCCACACGCCCTTGCGGCGGCTTGCGGGGTATTATGTAGATGTAGATGTAGAAGTGTTATTGCAGTTGAAGCATTAAGAGTTATATCAATTGAGGAATGACCAATTTCATTGGAAGTGGTATACCAAGATGTAATTCAAGAGATGAGCGAATTTTGAAGGAATAGGTACTCCTATATTTTATGCCGTTCCCTATGCATAGTTAACGGTGGAATACAACTTATTTTTTACTGTTTTGGAGACACACAGGAAATTTTCATGGTATCACGGGCATGTCTTTCTTGTTTACGTTATTTTACCTGTGTACTTGACCTTATGAGACAATAAAGTTTTAACCATCTCTTTTCAATTTGGTTGCCGGGCAACAGTTGGATTTAGGTTAGACAACACTTCATCGAAAACTTAAAACTTTAATAAATTTTGCTTGTTGAAATGCTAATGACAAATGTAACTTCTCCTATACTATTCACCATACCCAACAGGTACGCTTACTAACTGTTTAAAAAAATGATTTTATTACACGTTTAGTACTATCACGGAAGTATTAAATTGTCCAGGAATTCCCATGTTAGTGTCTCCAAAATTCACTTCCCTCTCCCTCCGTATGCTGTATCCTTCATTAGCACCTCAACCGCTCACAGCCAAAACCCAATCCCAGTCCTTTGCCTTCATATCCTCGGAACCACTCAACCGTCCCCTTATTCAAGGAGTGCGGGGTAAAGGGTAGCGACTAGAGACCTTCGCGACAGCGGGCGCCTACCTAAGTCTCTAACTGCTCCCTCCTAGTTTAGTATTCCTGCCTCTAGGAACGACATGTATAAATTTGACGGCGACTGCGGCATAGTCAATGGAGGTTAACGTTTGCTGAGGCTGCGAAATAATATGAGTGCTTAATCACTCAGCTTAGTTCTGTAACACCATACGAAAACAATTGAGTGCGTAAACAATGTAAACGGAAGGGAGATCAAAATAAGTAGCTAGCTCTAAAGTAATCTAAAAGTAACTAGCCTACATCTTGACAGAAAAAGTGGATAGTATAATGCTTAAGTTTGTCAATGTAATATATTTCATTCTCGAGAATATCAATTCTGAATAAAGAGTACACTTAGTTCAGTTTAATTTCAGAATTGTCGAAATTTTATAAAGCAAGGTATATAATTTAAAGAACGCTAATTTGAAATATATTGTTGGAAAAATGTTAATTATCCTCACTTAAGCAATGTATTGAGGCAAGTGATGGAGCAACAAGGAATAAGGTTGTGAAAATTAGTACAATAAACATTTATAAATTTTGTTTTTAAAAATCTTAGTATTCACCCTTGTAGGTGCATGCTAACAGCCATGGCTCTCATCGACGTCAATATTTGTTTTATAAACGGTACTTTATTTTTTCCATTGCATTGAAAATACTTCTGTTTGGTTAATATCAGCTCAAAAAGTGAAGGGTTCTCAATTACCTTCCATTTGTTTGGAGTTCCTTTCACATTTGTCACAGATCCGCCCGTGTCCAGCGTGAAGAACGCTTAGAGAGCCATAAATATTTTACGTAACGAGTATGGCCATTATAAGAATGTGACGTCCAGGGTTCCGAAAATACGCCTTCCACTCTCTTTTTCTCTTCATACTTATACTTATTTATCTTTTGCTGCATATATTTTCTGCAATTTCTCCCCAATTTACATTTAAATCCACCCAATTCACTTAACGTATCTCACTACATTCTCATTACATAACAGATTTAAGGGCGATTTTCAGTTCAACATCCCACAAGAAGAGCTTGCGGCTCAATGCCGAAAGCATAATCAGCCAACATTAAAAATTTTAAATTGCTGGTATCATGCAATTCTTAGGAGATAGCTACGCTCACTTACGTTTATATAAATAAACAATTTTATATACTAGTTAATCTCAAGAATAACCGG
Organism: Hetaerina titia; assembly: GCA_037158775.1. NCBI lineage: Eukaryota > Metazoa > Arthropoda > Insecta > Odonata > Calopterygidae > Hetaerina > Hetaerina titia. The sequence continues at coordinate 92,355,951 of CM073779.1, read as the reverse complement.
AGGTGCGCGGTAGCCTTTAAAGATATAAAAGACTGTTTTTACACTTCCTTACAAATTTGATTCCAATTTGATTGTCTTTTTTCCCACTCTTATTAACTTCAGAAACAGTTATAACTATGAGGGTCTCAATTTATTATTTCTCACCTGACAATGTTTAATGAATTTTCAAACAACGTTGGATAATTTTTAGATTGAAACGTGATCCGTAAATTCATGCATTTTTAATTCTGAAATACCCTTTTCACATATGTACATTTAGCAGCCGCCTTTCCGTTAATTAGAGAATTTGTATGGCAGAAATCTGGCGGAGGTTCAGGGCTCGGTGAGAGAGGAGTCAGGTCGGATCTAATGCTTTTTGACGGGGCCGGCCGAAACATGAGGAGTCGTGGTTTTAGCACCAGGACGGGAAGTCGCGGTGCGGGCTCAGCATGCGGAAGTGCGCGAGAAATGGCTTGAATAATGAATGGCGGAGGGTGGTTTGGCCCCTCTCCCTATCACGACCTCGTCGTGCCCGCTCCTTGCGGGGTCATGTTGGAGGACAGATAGTTTGCCATCTCGGCGTGCGTATCACGGCCATCGTCACTCTTTGCCCACGGCATCGCCTCGAAGTGGATTTATCAAATCCCTTTCCGTCCGATTTATACCGACATCTACATACATCTCTGAAACTTCGAAACCTTCTCTCCTCTTATCTTTTATTTACGTGGGTGTGCTCTAACCTTTCTGTCTGTATCCCTATCTCATTCACCCACTTCCTATCATTACTCCTACTTCCTAGTATACATGTATGCTTCTCGACCGAGTCATACACTCATAGAGATAGGTTTCATGCTTAAAATGGCTTCCTAGATTCGTACAATGGATTCAATAGTCTGCTGTTTCTCGCAGTATCATTTTTTTCGAATTTTCTGTTCATATTTATTTTGGACGAAAATGGGAAAAAGAAATGTCACCACTCATTTCCAGTATGTTAATTATTTGTGCTACTTCACAGTTCGTTTGCTCAATGAGAACATTATGCGCTCATGCTTGAAAGAAATTTACAATGATATTTTAGGGAAAAATATTCGTCCATCCTGTATTTGCGTCTTGTATCTATTAAGACATTTTCAAGGATCAACATTACTTGATTAATTTTTAAAATTCACGAGAGGTACATGGGATAGAAAGGTATTTCCATGGAAAGATATCATTGTCTTAATGACGATGTTTGTGCCTGGTCCGTCGCAATCCGTGAAAGAGTAAAACATCTGGAATGAATGTTTAATAATGATATTCAGGAATAAAAACTGACACTATTGAGTGGGAGTTAAATTCTTCAGGTATTACTGATCTACTGAGGTATCATGTCTAGCAACAAACGTTTCCGAGTTAAATTAGGGAAGTAATACGGCTCTTATATTTAAATGTTATACCAAGCACTATATAGATATTAGATGTGTGTTTGCATGCGCGTCGAATGATGGGATGTTTCTATGAATGTGTGCACTGCTGTGGATTGGGGTTTGCATGTGTGTGTTGGTTTTGAATGCGGTATTTCTTTTTTCCTTTTTTGGGTGGTGACCTAACACCCCCCGCCACACGCCCTTGCGGCGGCTTACGGGGTATTATGTAGATGTAGATGTATTATATTTTTCGAAGTTACACTTAGTAATAGATCTCAGACTTCGCTCCTAATCAACTCTCAAAGCTCTTTGACTAATTCATTTAATTCCAGTCATAATAAGTATTAATATTTTGAATATTCTATGGGTATTTGCGAAGTAATAGCTAATGCAAAGTTATGAATTTCAATTGGTACAATCCATTAGATCAATTTGTCAGCCGCCATCCCTTTTCTATGCGCCGTAATACAATATAGTATAGTTTTAGTGAATGAAAGTACAGCCCCCGCATTCTGCTTTTTCTATGCCGAACACTCATTAATGTATTCACAGATCTCATTACTGATTGGCTTGCTTATTTCCTCCTCCCTACTTTTATCAAACAAAACTGCATTTAATTATTGGAGTATTAAGCCATTTATAATATTATTGATGAGTATGTCATTATCATATAAATTAAGTTTTAATCATTTGATACTTTTGCCACGCAGGCCATCATATACATGTTAGAATTTATAATTTGATACCATTTAAAATGACACTTATTGTTCCAGACAAGGCTAATTTAGCCTTGTCTGGAACAGGAGAGCCATATATGTATATATATATACAAACACTAGGTTAATAAATATTAAACATACAGAAACATAAAAGAAGGACACTTACGGTAGATATTTACGTTTCGACGGCACGGCCGTCGTCATCAGAATGCCATTCTGATGACGACGGCCGTGCCGTCGAAACGTAAATATCTACCGTAAGTGTCCTTCTTTTATGTTTCTGTATGTTTAATATTTATTAACCTAGTGTTTGTGTGTTTGTGCGTCGCCGGAGTGCGTCATCTTCAAGAGTATATATATATATATATACATATAGCAAATAGTGGCCTTTGTTTTTTTGAAAACTAGATTAAACAAAACCGAATAATTACTTATAAATACACGTATAAAGCAAGTGTTATTCGTTTTATAAATGATTGTACTTAAATCTTGACTTATTGGAAAAAAAATTCTGTTTTCTATCCAGGCTCGGTGGGAAAGGTTATACACCGGCCTAATTCATTGACAGAATAAGTGATAATTTAAAGCAGCTAGAAGAAGAATTCAGTCTTGTCAAAATCTGCTCATTCATTCCAAACGTTTTCCCATATACATTGAAATATCAATTTAGAAAAAGAGCTCCTATAGAGAACGATAATGCCCCCAATTTCCCCTAATGGGTTGTGGCATGTCACTACCAGTCGTACGCCTCAGCTGCGGTCTGCGTGGTCATATTGGTGGACGCGGATTAATATTTCCCTCTTTGTGTTATTTTCCATTTCAACCATGAACACCGCGCTAGTCTAAATGTTTCTTTGATTCCTAGTAATAATGGAATAACACGAGTCAGTACCTTCGCGCGTAATGCCCCTTTTTTAACGCAATGATTGAAGCGTATTTGAATTTGAATTTGAACAACGGAAAGCGGAGAGAAACTGCTCTTCACCCGATCGGAAAATTGGATTCGATGCATGAATGAATGTATGGGTGAATCTGTGCAGTAAATTCACCAGCAGTCCACTTGATTCTGGACTCTACGGATAAATAAAAGAAGACGGATTAATTCCTCCCTCTATGCCGTTCTCCCCTTCCACACCGTTTACTATTTATAAGTTTGTTAAACGCCAGGCGTGTGGGTTAGCGGAGGCTGTAGCCGCGGGAATGGAGGAAGGATGGAGGACGGAAGGCCTGTTGGGTCGGCGTATCGGTGAGGGGTTTTCCGTTTCTCCCCAATCGGCTAACTCCCATGGTAGCTCGCGCGGGGATGACGACGACGGCGAGGAGGAATTGGCAGGGGGTGCGGCTTTATTTTTAGAGTGGAGTAGGCCACCATGAATTATCAATAGCCCTTGGGAATCGAACTAAGTGGCACCGTGGGGGCGGGGGGGGCAGCAGGTAATCCGGGGCGATTTTAAGCCTTAGTATTGTGGCAGTGGGGGGGTGGAGCGAACGGGGTAAGCAGGAGGGAACTGGTTCCAGGTTGTGTTTTTGGCTTTCTGGGAGGAAGGAGGGGCTTTGGATGTGAAAACGAGATGGAGAGCCGGGACGAGAAAAAAGCAGATTAGATTGGAATTTGAAGGGAAGGGATGGCGTTGATTGACCTTCTGTGTCGTTTTTAGAATGCGCCTCTCGTCGATCGGTGTTAATCTCACGGAATGTTGCCCAGTCGTTGGAACTTCTTTCTCGCGCACAGCCAAATAGGCTTTCCATCTTCTCATCTTCAATGTATAACAGTCTTAGAAAAAGTCATGTCTAATTTCGTATAAGTTGATAATGCATATAATCATCATTCTCAAGCATCATTCTCTACCTGGCCTCTGCCGAGAACGGACGTGCCTGACCTCGCTCGCTGGAACCGGTTTGACCGTAGCCGAGCTTACCTGCTGTTACTTGTGCGTCTCTGTGCATATTCTTCCCTAGTCTTTGTGCTGTTTGTTATTATTTTTTAATAGTGTGGTGGTAATTTTAGTGGGTATTCTTAGTGGCTTCAAGTTATTTGTTTCCCGCTCCTCTGACTGGTTATTGGTGAGTACTCTCTCTCTTCTTCTCTTATTTTCCCCTGAGTAGCCACTTACAGTTACAAGTACAGTGTCCATTACATTAAGTTACCAGTTTCGTACATTTTTGTTTATAGTACCGCACTATACAAAACAAAAACATATCTTTAGCATAGCAGGTTTAGGTTAGCTTTTATTTTTGGGGAACCTTTCTTAGACATCTTAGCATAGTGTATACAGGTTAGCTTTTGTTGGGACTCGGTTAATAACCAGGATGGCTTCATCTAGGTCCCCTGTTGCCATGCTCGAAGGCACTGGCGAATGCGCAGCTCTAAGGGCTCGTATCGTCATGTTAGAGAGGATGGTGCGGGAGCTTCGTTCGGAGATTGCCGGAGGGAGGGCTCCCCTAGGGAGAGTTGGGACTCGGTGTGGGAATTCGAAAACCCGCCACGCCCATAGGGATGCACGGATTCGTCCGAATGCTACACGTGGCTGGGCGTATAGAGACCTGCCTCCTGTCCCATCTCTCAACGAGGGAGTACCTCTTGTCCGAAGGTCTGACGATTGGAGGGTTGTATCTCGGGGCAAGGGGAAAGTAACGCTGCGGCGAGGATTGGACTCTGCGAAGGCAGACATCATCCCCGTCTCCAACAGGTACCGGGTGCTGTCGGATGACAGCACCACCGCACCTGCAGCTCCTACCCCTACTCCGACGGCACTGCCTAGAGTAAGACATCAGCGCTCGGGAAGGGAGGGAACCGTTATATTAGGCAGTTCTAACGTCCGGCGTATAATGCATCCGCTGTACCGCAGAGTTCAACAGGAGGGAGGTGTTGGATTCTTGTCGTCCTGGTGTACTACCTTGATCAACAAGTTCCCGGAATTTATTCAGAAAATTAAAAATACAAGTTTATTCATCTAAATCTATATTGTCCCCTTCAAAGTAATCCCCATCGACTGCAACACACTTATGGCAGCGCTTGATCCAATCCTCGAAACATTTTTTATATTCGGTTTTCGGTATGTCCATCAGTGCTTCCTGCGATTTTTCCATTACTTCCTCTCGGCTGCTAAAACGCGTTCCTCGTAATGGTTTTTTAACTCGATTGAACAGAAAGAAGTCACAGGGAGCCAAATCAGGTGAATGCGGTGGCTGTTGGAGGGTATTTGTTTCATTTTTCGTCAAAAAATTACAAATAATGATAGCACTGTGCGACGGTCTCGACGCACTGTGCGACGATTTCTGGTCTCTTTCGGCGAATTGCTTCACGCAAACGTCTCATAACGCCCAAATAATACTCTTTGTTTACTGTCTGGCCTTCTGGCAAAAATTCATGATGCAATACACCGTTGTAATCCATGAAAACCATCAGCATTGCCTTCTTTTTTGACTGAAAACGACGTGGTTTTTTTGGTCTCGGCTCATTTGGTGAACGCCATTCACTTGCCTGATGTCTGGATTGCGTGTCGTACTCATTAACCCACGTCTCGTCTCCAGTAATGATCCTTTTGATGAATGTGGGATCGGATTCAGCCTCGCAAATCATGTCTTTTGCGACGTCAACACGTTCTCTTTTTTGCATGAAATTGAGGTCTTTTGGCACCAACTTTGCTGCTACACGACGGAAACCCAAATCATTAACCACAATGTCTTGGGCGGATCCATAGGCAATGTTCAAGTCCTCCGCTATTTCTCTGATGGTTAATTTGCGGTTATTGACCAACATTTCTTTTACTCTATCAATTTTTTCACCGACTTTCGATGTCATTGGTCTGCCACTGCGTTCATCAACTTCGATTGACTCACGACCACTTCTGAACCGCTCGTGCCACTGGTAAACGACCGTTTTTTTTAGAGAATCGTTGCCGAAACACTTTTCCAACATTTCCAACGTCCGTGCGCCACTAAATCCGTTTTTTACGCAAAATTTAATACAAGTTCGTTGTTGCAAATTTAAATCCATTTCTGCAATTGTAAAAAATCGCCAACACACACAGAGATAGATGTACTCTTGGCTACGTAACTTTTGCAAATGTCAAGTTATGACAATAAGATTTAAAGGGAATATCAACAACAGATGTACCAATTTAACAAAAAAAACAGAACTCAAATCGGAACGATGGGAGCGCCACACGGTGGTTATTCCGGGAACTTTTTGTTCAAGGTAGTATACCAGGCGGCGGGGTACCCCAGGCGACGCAGGCGATGAAGGCGGCCGTCAGTAATACAGGTTGCTCAAAGCTACGCATTGTGGCTCATGTGGGAACAAACGACGCCTCAGAACGTGGATCTGAAGATATCCTGCGCTCCTTTAAGGAGATGCACTCGGAGGTGAAACGGGTTGAGGCAGAGTTGAAGGTTCCTCTTAAATTAAGTATTTGTAGTATTGTGCCACGTACTGACCGCGGAAGGCTCGTTTGGAGCCGAATAGAGGGTATAAACGAGAGATTGTTGGGAGTCTGTCGGGAAATCGGAGCGGACTTCGTTGATCTGAGGCCTGTCCTCTCATCGTGCCGGGTACCCCTAAATCGCTCCGGGGTTCATTATACTGCCGTGGCATCACAGTGTGTAGCGCGTAGGTTACACGAACACGTTTCTAGGGTTTAGCATAGTTTGAAGGCAAGAGCGCAGGTCATATATTGGGATAAATATAGTAGAATCCAGCGCTTTTTGTCACCTGAGATCAGGTTACGCCTCACAGATCCCAAAAATAACAGAACAAACACAAACTTGTTTTAATACAACATACAACCGACAAGAAAAAATAAACAGCATCCCTGGCATTGACGTAGAAAGACATTTGACATGCACTTCTCCACAAACGTGTCGTAAATTACGGTTAGACACAAACAAGGGCGTTACTCATGAGAAAAACAACCCTCAATGAACAATTAATTAAATTTACACGCAAAAATAATAAATTCATCAATATAATTGGTGGTGACTTTAACCTCCCTGGTTTCGACTGGGACAGCAATAGCGTTAAATCTCGGACCCGTGATCGCGAATCTTGCAATTTCTTACTAAAATTGGTTCAAAGAAACTCGCTACATCAAGTAGTACGCACTCCCACCCGTGGAAAGAACATATTGGACTTATTTCTTACGAACACACCAAAACGCATTAATAGTGTATCAACCGACGAGGGAATGAGTGACCATAAATCAGTTATTATCAACTTGAACGTAGAAATAAAAAAGAATGTTAAGCCAAAAAGAAAAATTTATAATTATCACAAAGCAGATTTTGAAACTTTTTCCAGCCATTTAAACTCTTCACTACACGATTTCAAAACGCGCTTAAGTCTTGCCACCGTGGAAGAAACTTGGACAAAGTTTGTCCAAATTATGCAAAAAGGAATAACAGATTTCATCCCTGTAAAATACGTTGAAGCAAATTGCGACCCCAGTGTACGCGTACCAGCGTACGAGTAACCCCTGGGGTTCCTCAGGGAAGTGTTATCGCACCGTTACTATTCTTGATTTTTGTTAACGATCTGAACCGCGAAGTGAAAAGTAAGATAAGGATGTTCGCGGATGTCACAGTGATTTATCGGGAGATATCTGGGGATGAGGATCGTTTAACTCTAGCACGTGATTTAAAAAGCATTAATGAATGGTATTCAAAATGGGGATTGCCTTTAAATCTTGATAAATGTTCGGTGGTAAATTTCTTTAAAAGATCCACGGGATTAGTTTACAAATTAGCTGGAGTTGACCTTGAAGTAGTTGATACGGTGAAATACCTAGGTGTTACATTCACTAAAGATTTAACTTGGGGGACCCATATACGTAAAGTCTGCGGGCAAGCATATAGAAAATTAGGATTTATTAGACGCATTGTCGGCAGAAGTGACTCCAAGGTCAAGGAACGTTGTTATCACGCTCTTGTTAGGCCCCATTTAGACTATGCATGTAGCGTATGGGATCCGTGTGAAAAAGGCCTCATTCGGGAAATTGAGAAGGTCCAACGTCGGGCAGCTCGTCTCGTGGAAAACTGTTACGATAAAACGAAAAGCGTCACTGAAATGCTTATGGAGTTGGGATGGGAATCATTGGAAGAAAGACGACTCAATGCTAGGTTAAACTTACTAAATAAATTCAGATCCGCATGTTTCAGCACCGAGGTCTCGAAAATTATTCGCGCTCCAACATACATTGGTCGCTTGGATCATGGGTACAGAATTCGGGAAATAGATGCCAGGACTAGCAGACTCAAGGACTCCTTCTTCCCACGGACAATACGGGATAACAACTGTAGGGTCACACTCGGAGATAATAAAAATGCCACTTGCCACCCTCGGCGTCTAGGTAACAATTAGTTAAACTCAATTGCATGCACTTTCACTAACCTCCTGTGTGTTGTGTCAAAACCCTTCCCGAATGCCATTAAGTAATGTATTGCTGTTTACAGTAATGCGGTATTTTTTTTCCTTTTTTGGGTGGTGACCTAACACCCCCCGCCACACGCCCTTGCGGCGGCTTGCGGGGTATTATGTAGATGTAGATGTAGATAAGAGTATATATTGACAATCATATCAGAGTTGTTGACATTTTTGTAGTGACCGAAGTTTTATTTTATATTTGTTTACCGGTAAATTCTATTCTTATAAGCTTTATTATAAATATTTTCAAATAGAAAATTCAAATATCATGACCGTCGCTGGTTTAATTGACTGTCATAAAGAATCAATAGAGTGAATATAAAATTACTCATATCATTAATTTTTATATGATCTCTATAAGCTTTCAATGAATCATGCCTTCTAAAGAGTACATTTTTATATTATATACGTTTCATATAGCTCATTCTTTAAATTTAAACTCCAGTTTCTGTATTGTTATTTTGATAATGAATGAGGTAGGAAAGCAGCTACTATCTAACCGAGCATTTCCAGGCTCAATCTGTTGTAGCATTTTGAAGGCATAAATTCGTTGCTCCATGCATTAAAAAGTTGCTCCTTTCATTAAAGGTAAAATATAAGGAATATATCTTTCCTCCCCAGATGTAGCAACTCATCACTCGGGGTTTTGCCACCGAAGTCACAACTCTCTGTCGTTAAACCAGCTCTTTGAATCTGACGTTACTTGTTTTCCATTTGCTTTCTATCTTAATATACTCGTATTTCTAGGAAAGACGTGACTTTTAACGTAGCGGTTGAAATTCTGTTGACTTTTATGTTATGCCATGATGCCTACAGGGATTTTTTGGGCCATCTGATGAGTGACCATGAGGTATGCAAGCGCCAAAGATTCCTCACCATAACGGTGTAAGGAATATCCCAAGAATTAAATTTTAGTTATAATGTATAGTAGTTTTACCTGCTACTGTGGTGACCTGTTGCCGATTATGACATTTTATTGGAAAAATAGTTATTTTTTAGCCTTTATATTTCCATAGGACGCGGAGTGCAGGCAGTTTCTCAAGCTGTTCTAACCGGAAGGTCACAGACAACCACACACTTCTCTTCATTCTAGTCACAGTCAATATATTCCAAATTTATCCATTATCAATAGGGTTTACTTTCATTTTGAAGAGAACTAGTGCCCAATTCTGGACTTAAAATGGAAATTAAAGTTTTAATTACAACTATTTGCTCTCCTATTTTGGCAAAGGTAGCCAAAAATAAGATAATTCACAAACTAACGATAAGTTTTCAAAATAACCAAATATGGGGAGTATGAGGGTGCCTAAAAATGTACTCTGCACTCCCTTCGACATATTTAAGTACTGGCTCCTAACCACAATAATAAATTAGGGTTAGATATTATAATCTTTGAGCTTTATTGGTATGTGATTATAATTATTAATCGGGGAAGTGCAGGAAATGTTTTTGTATTTTCAGCAAGCTGCCTTAATAACTGGCTGTAATGTGGTAAAATTTAATAGATAATTGGAAAATTTCTCATTTTCCTACCATGGAAACAATACAGTTCATTTTTTGTCGTCAGAAGAGATTGATTAAAAAGTCAGTCGAGGTTTTGATGTAATTTTTGTCTGTAGTTCAGTGATCTAAAATTTTGTAAATGGGTCACATGGCTCCGAGAGAATTACTTGTCACCAAATTATATTGGGAGACCCGGCAACCGAAGTAAAATAAAAAAATATATGCATCGTCAAAAAAAGATTCAAATATTCGTATATTCATTTCTCGCTATGAAATAATCGCAAATTAAAAACAAATATTGCAATAATTTATTGAAAAAAATCATTTAATAATTATAATAATTACATGTATTGCACGATATTTAATGACCTGTATGTTTGATTGTACGATTTTTTTATATGAACTAAATTATATTCACTTGCACGTATGAACTAAACTATGTTTACGTATGTCAGGTGCCTTACCAACCCGCCATATTCCATTGCGATATCTTACGGGGTAATTTTGTTATATACTCGTATATATTCAAAGCCCTCTCCTCTAAAACATTTGATGAATTTTGGAAATATTATTCTCCTTTTCGAGTTTCCATTCATTTAGATACCCTGTCTGACATCTCAGGAGTTTAATGATTTTTAATCGTCCCGGTTTGTGAACTATTAATGCTCGTATGAGGGAAAGTTGAAAAGCACTTTGAAGAGAGTTCTAGAATACGTGAAACTGTGGCAACGGGTGGTAACCTAAATGATGGAGCATGTTAATGATAGGGTTCTCATATATATTTATAAAACTATAATAAATAAAAGCTACGCCTCTCAAATGAAATGTGACACCGTGAATGTAAAATTTAACAATCATTTTAACATTGACCCTTTTTCTTTTTTAAGAAATGTATGGATTACGGTAGGTATATTTGTTGCATGTGCATTTTGGCGTATGACGGCAACGACATAGAAACCCATCCGAAGTCGGAAACAGAAGTTTACTTTCACACTAACACGTCGTTCATCTACATCTACATAATGCCCCGCAAGCTGCCTTAACTGTGTGTGGCGGGGGGTGTTAAGTCGACACCCGTAAAAGAGAGAAAGAAAAGCTTTTATATTTATTCTTTCGTCACAAAATTAGTGACCATAGTACCCAAAGTTTAAACAATCAAAATATTCTTAGAAACCCAATTTTATTTCCCCTTACTCATTTTACGGTTACTTGACAAAACTCATATTTACCGGAATTACACATAAGCTGATATTGGAGTGTAGCGTTGCATATTTCTACGTCTCGGGTCGAATGAATATGCTTTACCTGACCTGAGGATAGCGCAAATACTGTTTTTTACTGCTCTTCGACACATATTAATGAAATTTTTAAATAACTTTTCTGGTTGCCTCAATGTGATTATTTAAAGGTCCGGGTATATTTGTAAAAACAAGGAGTCCTGGTTGTTACTTTAAAACTTAATGAAAACCTTATTTGACAAATCAACAGAACAAATTTTACTGGTGTCACTCATACACTCTATCTGCTGAGTTGAGCAAAGTCACAGGCTCGCGCGAAGATTTGAAGGCTGCTTGGTACATAAATTTGTTGCACCTCCGTCGTCCAATCCCATGGGAAAAAATCATTAGCTGTTGAAGTGCCTAAACCTAATAAAAAATACATACGGTTTTGTTTTCATTTTTTGGCGCGTAAGTCTTCCAATAAACGTAGCCATTTGGAATTTCAGGTTATACTGAGGGTGCAGGAGTCGAAAAAAGGTATTACCTAACGTAAACGTAATAAGTGTGGAAATTGAAATAGATATGTGAATCTGAAACATTTTTGGTCACTAATGAATGATTTAGCATTGAGCTAATCAAACATAATAACATTGTCAGCTGCAGAAATAAATATCCTATGCTAATATTGCAAATGGCAGTCTGCTACACATTACCTCACATGTAAGCAGTTTGGGGCTCCAGAGCGCCGTTGGTTATTTTAGAATTGGCGAGTGCAAATCAAATCATAAATATCCATTTAACTTGCTTCCGGATAAAGTTGCAGTAAGTTACAGGAATAAAATGCACAAATATGTTCATCTGGCAGCATTTTGCAGTATAATGCAGCATCTGGCAATATATTATGGTTTTCTGTTATGACTGGCAACCGTGCCATATTTATATTTTGATAAACAGTCTTTTTTGATAAAGTCGTTAAAGAGATAAAAGTCGTTTTTTGTTATGTTATTACTTCGAGACATTTGTCAATTGTTTATAAGTTCTGTGTCTACTGTGTTTATAAGTAATAAACCTATGTCTTTTCGATGTGCTCTTTGGATATCACTTCTTGCATAAGTTTCCAGGGAATCAGACACTGTAAAGTGTCACTGTTTTGCCTGATACACTTCCGGAAACAGTAATCTGCAGAATATGTAATGATCGATTATTGAATTCCCTCCGTGATTCGATTTTACAATGTGCTAATAACCCTGTAGACTTAACTCTTGTACTGAATTTATAGGTAAAATTGGTTTTATCCATCCTTTCTGCCTAAATTGCGAAACCTTAAATGCAGAAAATTTGCTGCAATCCGAACCAGAAGTCTACATGAATGTGGTCATCGCAATTTAAAATTTATCTGCATATAGCGTATGGCTAAGTTATTCCATGGGATCGCATTGATCACTGTCGTCAGTTTTGTGTTTTCTAAACGCACTTTTCATTTAATACGACCCAAGGATAGGAATTTTAAAAAAATCCTTGAACATTAAGTTTCTTATCGATTTTGGAAATGGTACAGAATCAAAGGCCAGTTTTAAAAAAGATTCTCTATTATTAATCATGGTTTACACAAATGAGGTTGTTGGCTTATTAACAGTTACGTGATCGAACTACGTTCTTAAAGTTCCTCTATTTGCATTCAAACTTATTTGATAAATAATGCTATTTAAAATGTGATTTGAAATTTATACCGAGGAGAATTTAGTTTTAAAAATGTCATTTCCTGGTAGATGTAGAAAAGGCTATTATAATTCAAACCCAAAGGAACAATTTAAGCTCAACAATTAAATAATTGTGAGACAAAAAAAAGGTCTTCACGTGAAATAGGGAGAGAATAAGAAACGCCCGATAGTTTATTTTAGTTTTTATTCGTTTGGATGTATATGCCACAAAGAAAACATTATCGAGGAAAGATCTTTAGTTAAACTGTGGAAATAATTGTTACGAGGATGTTATATAACTATATATTAATATGGTTTTAAAATTGGGTAACATAAAAATTAAACTTTTTCATATACAATTAGCATATTTTAAGTATATTTAGTGATAAGTTATTACCTTTTGTTTTTTTATTAAACCATTCTACTCTATTATGACTTAAGTCATTTGCCGAATGCATCTTTGTCATGCATAAATCGAAGGTTCATAGTATTTAATTATTGCTCTGATGTTTACTTTTGGAATTTTCAACATCTATGCAAATATAGTTTCATTGCCTTTTCGGTATATATCCCAGGTCCAAATTTGTCACTCATTCGTGAAAACCAATTCAATTTCATGCAGTGAAAACTTCATCGGTACGTAGTATGTGGGACTTGAATGGCGCATAGGAATCCGATAACAGAATATCCCGAGAAAGACTTCAACAGAGCTTGAAATTGGTATTTGGTTGGATAATATTTGGTTAAATTCAATACATGAGGCCGTAAAAATTTAAAGTGGTTATGATTAAACACTTTCTTACAGATAAACGAGAATTTGTGGTGCCGGCGAAAGTGACACGCCTTTGTCAGTACAAGAGATGATTTGGGGTACAAAAGAGCGGTTAGAATAAAAACCTAAAATGCCTAAATGATGTGCTAGTCTTAAATTGATGATGCCTGAGCCACGAATAAAATTGAAAGGAGATGGAATTGGTGCCATTGTGGCCTATTACTCCGCTCTAGAGGTAGTAACTTCATTAATTTCATCTCCCGAAAAGAAAATGTATCCAGCTATGCCAATCAAAAGTTGTTATTACACTTCCATTATGGGCCTCACACTCGTCTACACTTCGTGACGCTGAGGGACTCCATAGTTATTCTTTATCTCCCTTCGCCTTGGTGTCATCGACCAATGCTACTATTTTGATATACGTAAGAGTTGCAAATATTGAGTAAACACAGCAGATGTAGAATCAACCAATAACCACGGGCAAAATTGAAGTAGATTCTTTTCTAGCCTTAACTTCCAGATAGCGTTTCTTTCTTTTATATTCGCGAGGGTGCACCTATTCCATGGGATTTTTCGTTGCCCTTCAAATTTTATCATAGCATTTTGTTGCGTAGCGTTAATAAAACCATTAAGTAATGTATTGCTGTTTACAGTATTGTTTTCTCTTCTTTTGGTACCCTAAATTTCCACTTCCATCCCTTGTCCCTCTCCGTGGGTGTGCCCTCCTCCCACCTGCAGCGTTGGGCCAAATTCCTCGTCTTGAGTAGGAGAGATTTTTATGCGGAACGTTCTTGTGGTGGTGGTATTTCGCCTGGCTACTTGCTAGAAACTAGCTTGCACGTTCGTGGTAAATTTCTTGCTGCATCCTGGGGTAGAATTATTTGTTGTAGTTAAGCGTATGTACTTGCATGCATGTGGAGTGAAGGGAGGTAGATGTGTGTTTGCACGTGCGTCGAATGATGGGATGTTACGATGAATGTGTGCACTACTGTGGATTGGGGTTTGCATGTGTGTGTTGGTTTTGAATGCGGTATTTTTTACCCTTTTTTCGGTGGTGACATAACACCCCCCGCCACACGCCCTTGCGGCGGCTTGCGAGGTATTATGTGGATGTAGATGTAGATACGTTAACAGTACCGGTGACAATGGGCAACACTTCCTTACACCTCTTCCAAACACTGCCCATCCGGACTCTCCGTTCCCCACTCGCACTCGAGCAGTCTGAGACATGTACAGGTTGCGGATCAGTCTCCTGTCCCTCCAATCCATTCCTATTTTCTGCAATACACGCATTAATTTTTCCCAATTCACTCTATCAAACGCTTTTTCGAAATCTACAAAACAGGCAAAAACGTCCTGGTTGTATTCTATATTCCTCTCGATGAGTGATCTCATTACTGCAATGGCATCACGCGTACCTCTTCCTTTCCTGAACCCAAACTGATCATCCCCTAAGTAATCATCTGCCTTACTCTCTATCCTTTTGTTGATGATCCTGAGAATAACTTTAGCTGCGTGGGATATCAAACTTATTGTTGTGAAATCCTCACATGACGAAGCCTTTGCCTTTTTTGGAATAGGAACTAACACCGATCTCACAAAATCTTCCGGCCAGATTCCTTCCTCATAGATACTACGAATCAGTCCATATATGGCCTTCTTCCCACCTTTCCCTAACCATTTCAACATTTCCACAGGAATATTGTCCACACCTACAGCCTTATTTGCTTTCATCTCCTTTAATGCCCTTTCTATTTCATCGTTGAGTATGTCTGGACCTAAGCTATCTTCTTCTACGTCATGTACCTTTTCTATGTCTAACATTGTCGGCCTAAGTTCTTCACCATAGAGTGTTTCAATATATTTCTTCCATCTCTCTTCGATTTTTCCTGGTTCAGCTAATATCTTACCCCATTTATCTTTAACTGTTAGCACAGATCTTGCCTTCTTACTTCCCGATAATAACTTAACCTTGCTGTATAGAGCACCAATTTCACCCTGTTTCTGTAAACTTTCCATATCCTCGCATTGCGTTTTCCACCATTCTTCTTTTGCTTAATTTGTGGCCCTTCTCAATTTATTGTTTAACTCTTTGTGCTTCATTTTGCCTAATTCTTTGTTTACATTTTTCCATCATCATCTTTGCAATCATGCAATATATATATATATATATATATATATATATATATATATATATATATATATATATATATATATATATATATATATATATATATATATATATATATATATATATATATATATATATATTCATATATTCATTCAAACAGACATACGTATAAGGAAAGGGGATAGGAAAACACATAAAAGGCAAACACAGGACATGTGGGGAAGGCGGTTTTTGAGCAGATCACGAAAGTAAAAATATTTCATTATCCGGGATTTGAACCACGGACCTTCCACTTTCCGGGCGGATGCTCTACCTTTTGAGCTAATAAGACAACCTGAATTACCTTGAGATCTGCGATCTTATAAAGAGTCAAAGTGCTCCGATAGATGTTGCCCGAGAAATGGCGTTATGGAGCTGTTTCACCCACCAAAGGAGAAATAGACGGGACACAAGAAGGGGAAAGGATAGTAGAAAAGCATTCATACGATATTATAAAGGATAGGAACGGTGCGTTTCATGGCACGCATAGCCAGAAAAGAGACGAGCCACATTGGCCAAACACATATTCAAACTTGAAAATCCCGCCATACGGTGCACAAATATTCATTCAAACAGAAATAGGTATAAGGAAAGGGGATAGGGAAACACATAAAAGGATAAGGAAATATTTTTACTTATTAAATCCCGGATAAGGAAATATTTTTACTTTCGTGATCTGCTAAAAAACCGCCTTCCCCCATGTCCTGTGTTTGCCTTTTATGTGTTTTCCTATCCCTTTTCCTTATACCTATTTCTGTTTGAATTAATATTTGTGCTCCGTATGGCGGGATTTTCAAGTTTGAATATATATATATATCCCTCACATGGACTACAACCTTGTCGTGGTGGAAGGGCTTATGTGTTCCGATGACCCCTAGAGCTTTGCTGGCGGGAGTAATAATAACTACTCCTGGAAGGGTCACCCATGCCAGATAGGTCGAAGGTTAGGAGGCAGACAAAAGGTAGTCCATGCAGCGTCTGTTCCTCAGTGAGGCGGCTGCAATGGCGTCTGACCCCAGTGGGGCGGCCTTAAGTGATGGTGTCACGTTAAAAACACTATTGAGGAAGGCAACGGGAAACCACCTCAATTATGATTCCCAAGAATATTATGATGGGCACTTAAGATAATATGAGTCCTGGCAACTACAGGACTCGGCCCAAGAGGCCGTGTGTCGTGCCCGGCAGCGGGGGAGGCAAGGCTTCCGCGGTCGTCATCCCACGAAACCCTTGCGGGGAAGAAATAACTGCAGCGGGACAGAAGACTCAGAAGAAAGCGAAAGTAGTTAGAATACGAACCTGGAACGTCAGGACAATGTTGAGGAGAAGCAAATAAGAAAATATTAAGCGAGATATGGAAAGTGGTAATATAGATGTTTTAGGTCTCTGCGAGGTGAGATTGAAGGATAG
The DNA here is from genome assembly GCA_037158775.1 of Hetaerina titia. Classification (NCBI taxonomy): domain Eukaryota; kingdom Metazoa; phylum Arthropoda; class Insecta; order Odonata; family Calopterygidae; genus Hetaerina; species Hetaerina titia. The sequence continues at coordinate 92,338,654 of CM073779.1, read as the reverse complement.
CGGGGATTACTGGAGTGATAATTATAGAGTGATATACAGCGGCGGGGACGAGAGCCAACGAGGGGTTGCCGTAATTTTAAATAAAGGGGTAGGAAGAAGCGTAGTCAAAATAGAGCAAGCGACAGATAGAATTCTACTCGTAGAGATTAAAACAGAGCTGACGAACTTGGTCATTGTTCAGGTACACATGCCACCGAGCAACCACAGAGAGGAAGAAGTCGATAGGATGTATGATGAGTTAGAGGATATCATCGCGAGTGTTCCTGCAGGGAAACATTTGATGGTGATGGGGGATTGGAATGCGACGGAAGGCGAAGGAGGAAATGGTGATGAGGTGGGTGATTATGGGTTAGGCACGAGGAATGAACGTGGGGAGAAAGCAATTGAATTCTGGGGTTAGTCATCAGGGGTTAGTCATCACTAACACATGGTTTAGGCACCACAAAAGGCGTAGGTATACATGGAAAATTCCAGGTGACTCAGAAAGGTATCAGTAAGATTATATTATGTTTAAGCACAGGTTTAGGAATAGTGTGATATATTCGCAGTTTCCCAGGAGTGGATTAGGACTCTGACCACAATATAGTTGTTATGAAATGTAATGTTCGTTTCAAGAAGATAAGGCAAGGGCGGCGGGTTAGGAAATGGAATTTAGAAGCAGTAAATGGATTAACGAGGAAGTAGTATCAGCAGGCTGTAGAGAAAATGATGGATGACGGTAAAGAACTGAGTTCAATCGAAGAAAAATGAGTATGTATCAAGAAAGGGATATTGGAAGCCGCTAAAGACACTATAGCAACCGTTAACGGGAAAAGGATAAGGAAACCATAGGTAACGGATGAGATGATTGCAAAGATGGATGAGAGAAAAAGATGGAAAATGTAAACACAGAGTTAGGCACAATGAAGTACAAAGAGTTAAACAATAAATTGAGAAGGGCCACAAATAAAGCAAAAGAAGAATGGTGGAAAACGCAATGCGAGGATATGGAAAGTTTACAGAAACAGGGTGAAATTGGTGCCCTATACAGCAAGGTTAAGTTAATTTCGGGAAGTAAGAAGCCAAGATCTGTGCTAACAGTTAAAGATAAATGGGGTAAGAGAATAGTTGAACCAGGACAAATCCAAGAGAGATGGAAGGAATGTATAGAAACACTGTATGGTAAAGAACTTAGGCCGACAAGGTTATACATAGAAAAGGAACATGACGTAGAAGAAGATAGCTTAGGTCCAGGGATACTCGACGTTGAAATAGAAAGGCCATTAAAGGAGATGAAAGCAAATAAGGCCGTGGGGGTGGACAACATCCCTGTAGAACTGTTGAAATGATTACGAAAATGCGGGAAGAAGGTTATGCGATTTTCCAGAAAGAAAAAGGCTATGCTAAATATTGAAATAGGCGGCGAAAAAATAGAGCAGGTAGAGCAGTTTACATATCTCGGAAGTGTTTTGGACCAATACGGTCAAAGTGGTAGGGACGTAAGGAGAAGAATTGCGCTGGGCAAGGAGGCTTTCTCAAGGAGGAGGGAGTTGATGACGGGGACGTTGAGTAGGGATGTTAAGACAAGGCTCGTAAAAACTCTGATATGGAGCGTAGCTATGTTCGGCGCGGAAACGTGGTCGCTGAAGCAGGAGGATAGACGTAGATTGGAGGCTTTTGAAATGTGGATGTGGAGAAGAATGGAGAAGGTGAAATGGACCGAAAGGAAAACAAATGAGGAAGTACTAGAAATGGTGGGGGAGGAGAGGGGTTTGTTGAGAGAAATCCTATGGAGGCAGGAAAAATGGATGAAAGGCGTATTTAGCGGTAGTGGAATGTTGAAGAAGGTAATAGAGTGGAGAATGTTGGGCAAGCGTGGTAAGGGTAGGAACAGGATATGAATGTTGGACGGGATGAAGGGAGGAAAGAAGTACACCGAGATGAAGAGGGACCTGATATAGATTAGTTTGCTAGGTGGGGAGTCACAAAATGTTTATTTGATAGGTGTGTCCATCCAAAAACCTACCTTGACCGGTAGATTATCTAATAATAATAATATATATATATATATATACACATATATGTATGTATATATGTATATATATATGTATATATATATATGTATATGTATATATATATATATGTATATATGTATATATATATATGTATATGTATATATATATGTATATATATATATATACACATATAGATATATGTATGTACAAACACAATTTATTCATGCATACACGTATGTTCAGGAAATAAAATTTTAGTCCTGATGTACAACTACGTGATTTTTTTTAGCTATAGTATTAGTCTTTTCGAGAGCGGATGAGGGCCACTAAACAATTTAAACGTTAAACTCATGGGGCTATCGACGTTGCGCAAGTCTCATCGTAATATCTGGCGGCGCGGTCTTTATTTTTTCTCGGGAGGAAAGGGTGCTGTTTCCACTTTCCGTCTTCGCTCTCCTCCGACACCCCCTCCTCCGACCGCTCCCCCCAGACAAAAGCGTCCGCTCCCCGACGCTTGCCGATCTATCGCGAAACACTCTCGCTCACTCTCCTCTCCGCCAACCCGCTCTCCTCCGCGAAGCCGTCTCCCTCTCCCTCCTCCACACTCGTCCCGATTCCGCACCATCACCACCAAGTTTCTTCCCCGGCCTCCGATTTCGTCTCTATAAATCGTCTCCATTACCTTCGATAGTGTGTAATTTACGATGCTGGGGTGTGCAATGGGTTTATGGTGGTCGAGTAGAGGGGGTGACCGGAGGAGAGAGCATTGGGGTTGAAGGCAGATGGCTGAGTGGGATGGGAAATGGCTAGGTGGCAGCGGGAAACTACTGCAATGTCCTGCCATTTGTTTCTTTCCCCTGCCTAAGGTCGATTGATCCCCACCATCCCCATTGCCCGCCGGGGACAAAACATCTCCTCTTACTCTCTCCACATTCGATTTTCACCCGTACTCGTGGCCTCATGCTCGGAAGCACTCTCGCTCGCTCGCATTCTGGAGCTCATACATTCATACCTGTCCTCATATATGCTGGTTTTTGGGCGAATCACACATATTTATGAGGCGCAGCGGAGGGCGGTTAAACGCTTTCGCGTGGAAATATTTAAATGGGGACGTGAAGGGTAAAGTGCTCGTGTTGGCGACTGGGACCGGAGAAGGAGGGGTTGTGGGACTCGGTGGTCGTTTTTACGAGCGCCTCGCCTCCTCCGGCTTTGCGGGTGGTCGAGGCATGGCCGCGCGGCTGTACAATACATGCGTGCGTATTCGCGCAAATGCCGCTCGATGGAATTTAATGAAAATAATAAAAATATTCCACAGCGCCAAGCTGAGGAAAAAAGTTTCGAAGGGAACAGCGTATGCTGTACTCGTACCGGCCCAAGTAGATTTGTAGCTCGTGGTTTCTTCCTCCTGCACGTTTGATTCGTGAGTGCTTGTGACAGATGTTGACATCCAATTAAGATCATCGATTACGTAGGTAAGTGGATTATTTTTCCATTGCCAAAAGGAGATAGCATTACCAAACAACTGGCCTTCCCTGCGGTCAGTGACCAATCCGTCAAAACCGTATTCCGAGGTCTTTGTTATCCCGTCTCTCGCAGAGTGACCGTTTTATCAATTCCAATGGTTTATTTACCTTTGAGAATGAGGCTTGATATTATCCTAAATATAGAACGCTGCCAAAGCCATAAGTGCTCTTTAACTATAATCACCAATCAGCCGCGCGCTCTCGTAGTAAACACAAAATGGTTAATTTTCCTTCATGTAAACATTCACGCGGTGCATATGGGTTTTTCATTCCTCGACACAAATAAATATGTCAAAAACTGCATCTTTCTATCTTGAGGGAAATCCTCGAATACTTATCTCATGGTACTTGATATTCGGGTAATCTATGAGGTGGAAACGTACTCAGAAGTCATAATCCCTGACGCAGCTCCAAACGCTTTTTCATGTGCGCCAATGATTTGTGGGTTACCCCGTCACAATTTCGATTCAAAAATAATTAATTTAATTTAAATTTGGGATAAACACGTAATTCATACCAGATGATATGTCAGTACTTGCTCCTTATTTGCGGGCATAGGACTGCTTCTGACCACCGTGGTTTACAAAACGGAATATTTGGTAATATCCTTCCTACCGACATATATTTTTTGGCACATAAGAATGGTTATTTCAAGTTAAGGTCCTTAATAATGATATATAACATTGGCTAATAATCAATTTATGCAAAAGGAACTTTTATTTAGGAAAATTTGACTACGCAAGGAAGATGAAAATTTATAAATATTATTTTGGTCCTAGACATCCTCCATTGCAACTGTTGTGTTCGCATACTCTTTGTGAGAAGTAATATTAGCATATGCACGATTTTCAGTCCATGAATATATAAATATAGATCATATTATATGAATATGAAATTGTTATGTCCTGCTTAAACCTACAACAGTATATATTTAATTTTCAGAATACGAGATTTCTATTTGCGTTAAAGAATTATTCTCCAGTCTCGGAGTACTTCCACTCTACTTCATCACGTAGGCAAAGGTTGAATGGTAAAAATACTAAAACACAGTAATCAACCCGAAGGTCGGTTTAGTAGGTGATGGTAGAGCTCACCCATGTACCAAGCCCGACGGCGCGTGAATATTCACACATCAGGGTAGGGGGGCCAGTTCCTTTCCCTGTGCCGGTTATGGTTTCAGGAAGATCTGGTACCCGAAAAATCAACTAGCTTGGGTAGAGCTGCAGGTGCCCAAAGTGCCTTGCCCGGGAATCGAACTCGGGACCCTCCGGTCAGCAGTCCAACTCTCTACCCGCTAGACCACCGCGACCCGCGGTAAAAATACTACAGTGGGAAAATTAGTTGACGCACGTATTAGGCTAAGGTCTTTGGGCGTACCTTATTCACTGGCTTCCAGATGCTGAAGTAAATGTGGGTCCAACTCTTTTGATAACGGGTTGGTTATCAGGAGTTTTACGGTTTACGCTATGGTATACGTGTAAAAGAATGTTCCGGCCGAAATTTGCCCACCTATTGAAAGTGTCAAGTTCCATTGGAGCTACTAAGAAAAGGAGTTACACGCATCGGGATTCGACTGACGGAGTGACCACGCAAATGCTTCGAAAATTGAGGTCTGGGTGCACCATGCCCAGCAGAAGCGATGGTTTTGCTTTCTGAAGCGTGACGACAGCGGGTATCTATTTGCGTAAGTGATGTGCCTCCATTAGAAAGAAATAAAAGCATTTTCGGTGACATGTAATACCATTCAAATGCTCCCGTGGATATTTAGCAGAGTCACATGAGTGTGGAATATTTACTTGTTAAATTATATGTGAGAACCTATGGTCAGCCATAGCCGCACGCGTTGGGCTTCTGTCGGTGCCATCACGACGCTCCATGCCCTCCGCTCGGGAACAGGGCGCACGGGGTCACGCACACGTTAGCAAGAGCACGTTGGGACCCTCGAGGATTTAATGCCACCCGAGGACCCCACGTCAAAAAGCACACGCGCAAACACACTCGTCCCGAGGGATATTATATTTTCCACCACTAGCGGCCAAAGCACACACACTCGAACGGGCTCCCGACTAAGCGCACGGCTCAGTCCAGGCCTGGGGGAGGCGGAGGAATGTGGATTTTACCGAATTCCGCTCGCGGTTTACAAAGCGGCGTAAAGCGTGTGGATGGGCCAGCATGCGACCTCGGTCACTTCCATGGCGGAAAATTCGTTTTTATATTTCTCTGCTCATCGGACGAGATGGTTTATTTTTGACGGGAGTTAGGACGTAGAACATTCCTCCGTTAGGTTAGCCAAATATTCACAGAATCGCAGTCATTTTACCATGGGCCCCTCTATTTCCTTTAGTGCGCCTTGGATAGTAATTTTCCAGGATTAACTTCTAAAATTTATTTGGATTCGTTTCAAAGAATCCAAAGAAATATCACCTATGCTACAAAACTTTGAGAATATTGTCTGTTGTTAAAAATTTAATCTTATCATTCCCTTAGGTGTGACATGTTCTTCAATGCCTTTCGATTTTGTTTTTAAAAACTCGACCATTTAGAGATGGGGACTTAGGACTTAGGGACTTGAATAATTTAGATATATAAATAGAAATGTGTAATAATTCTGTATATTTATAAATATTTTCCTTTTTTCTAAATGAACAATCATTTATCCAATTTCCTAATTCATAATATAATACTTTCCTTCAATATCTCCCGTCTAAAATGATGATTCTTTTCCCCTTTTTAAATATCTTATATATTTATTTCATTTCTTTCTTTCCACTTTCATTCCTCCTAATCAACATTTTTCTTCTTTAGAATTTCCCCACAACGTCCTTTATTTTTCTGCCATACATGAATAATATGTAGTATGACTTTACACCACTTTTCAATCAGATAAAAAAACAGTTCTATAAACCAGAGAACCCTTTAATGCATTACAAAGTAGTTATTATTTATCGTTATTTGGCCTCCAACCTGCCATTACATATAAAATTACCATAATTTTACAATAAATTTATTCAGCTATCCGTCAACTATCGTCCAAGCAATGCCTAAATATTTGAATATTTCAACTTGCCCTAATTTTCTTTTCACTACTCTGCTCTTCGATGTTCACTTTGGTTCATTGTTTCTTAAGAATAATTGTAAAACGTTTAATGGTTATTGATTGTCGTTCTACATGTATAACTCACGATATAAATAATGAGTGCAATAATGGCTGAAATACGTTCAGCTTTATAAGTGAACCACCTGTGGATCTAGATGTTGGGGTTGTTAGCGTGATGGCTTAACAACCAGATGGCCCAGATTCGACTCCTGGAGAGTACAGATTACCAGCGGTATTCCGATCCATACTTTAGGTGCTTTGGGGAGAGCACTTTAACTGCGTATGTCATCCACGGGATGGCCGTTAATTTGGCGCCTTTCGTGAGTAATGGGCTGATCCCGACGCCGGGTTTCTCTACACCCTTCCTTCGTTCTTCTCTACACCCTTCCATCTCTAATTGTGCCATTGATCTTAGTTGTCGTTCGCCTTCCGTAAATCTACTAGAATTTAATCTCCGAAGGAAGACAACTTGGGCTGTGAAAACGTTAGTGAATATGTATCCTCGTTCATAGTTTTATGCTATGAATTATGAGTCTGTATTTGAAAAAATATGTACAACAATTTGTTTACAAAACTATTAAAAAATGAGGATTCACCCCATCATGTTTCGAGACTGATAAAAGTAGGCACTGATGAAAAAAGTACCATTATTGTTCAGCCTTCATTATCTATGATAGTACTTGGTGCATATCTTATTTCATCACTTTGATGTCATTCCCTTGCGTTATGATTCCTTTGTTGATGGCATTGGACTATTATGCAACAATAAGTGTAAAGATTCCCTTGCAGAGTGAACAACCAAAACCTTATATGTGGCGCCCTTGTCTCAAAACCAGCATCTTTCCCAACATGGCAGGCCAGAGTGGCGGCGAGCCGGGATAGGGCGGGTAGGCATCAGTTGGCAGCTGATTTCGCCTCGCCGATGGTAACCTCGCACTGGGCTTCGGAATTGAATTGGGACAGATCGAAAACGCGTCGGTGTCAGTATGAAGGCGGAGGAGGAGGAATATCACGTTGCACGTATTTCCGTTTAAGGGAGTAGGGCGGGTCGGGAGAGAGATGGAGAGGTGTGAAATTAAAACTGCCATATTGTACCCTTGTGAGTATCTATGAGAACGAAGTGTTAATCCGGAACCATTTGTATGGAAATAATTAAATTTGATATCTTAGCTAATTAAGAGCTATTAATAAGGAGTTCGGTGATTGCCCATGGGTAGATTTGACAAATTAAAACAAACCGAGAAATATTGGAAGATCGACATCAAAAATATGTGTACATAATATAACATTTTGTTGACCCTGGGGAAGAATTCAAATTTCATTTTTATTATATGTGAGATGGTGGGACGGTTATTTCTTTAAAATACGTAGGAAATGACAGAATGTTTTACTTGATTCACTTTTTTGGCAGTTTTACTTTCTGGACATAATGAAAATATCCCGTCATACTACTGTAGAAGTGTTAATAGAAAATTACAAACGTTGAATTTATGTTTGGAAAATCAATCTATATGCCGACGAATTTCGTCCAGTAATCATCGTGTCGAGCATGATGAAGTCTAATTGAAGTGAAGTGAAATCTAATGGTTTTGAAGCCTCTTCCGGTTCATGTTTTGATGCAGTCTCATAGACCTTTTCTCAATACTCTTTACTCTTTTTATTTATTATGGGTATTTTACCGTGGAGGATAGGTTTTGGATAAACACGCTTTGACGCACCGCACAGGTTAGTTCAAAATGACTCAATCTGACACCTCACACTGAATTAAACTTTCCTTCAATTCTGAGCACTTTCTATTTCCCTTCATTCATTCCAGTATACAAATTCTTTTCCTACCCCAACCTCGCTTCTCTGACGTCCTCCACTCAAACACAGTATTAAGCATATTTATGCACAAAATATGCAACAGCACAAAACATATCAGCGTAACAAGAATCCAATTGTTGACGCAGAGAGTTTTTGGCTTTTTAATGCTAAACTATGTTTGATTAATCTATAAATCCTGTTATTTTATATGACCAGAGTCTCTCTAATCATATTTTCTTTCTTCTCAATCGTCCTCTTAAGTGTGAATATACAGATATCCTGTACGTTTTAACCGGTAAAACTTCACAAGACGTTCCAAAAACATAGGATTGTATGGCTCGCTTGGTAATTTATTTGACGTGAATTAGGCGATATCTACTTTATTTTCGGGTTTTTTCCGTGGTTCCTGGCTTGAATAGGTACGATAACTGTTTTATCAACTTTTCAGTCAGCGACTTGAGGAGAAATGGAGTTTTCTCCCAGCCTGTACGTTATTTTTTCAACTTGAGTGCCTTTAAATTAGATTTAAACATCTTTTGAGGCATAATTGTTATCATATTTTTCTCATTTGCTTTCAATAATTGCGCTAAAATGGCAAATTTTAACCACGTTGTGCATCGATATTTCACGCTCTCTCGTCAGTAGGAGAGGTGCATAATGATTTGACGGTAACATTGGGTGGTGTTCGGTTACGTCAACCCAGGTTATCATAATTGGTGAGTAGCGTGTCGTAAGGCTCAAGGCGAGTAAGTCCTAATTATGCATTCACTCCTTGTAAAAACTCAACCAAATTGATGAAAATACAGCAGTCTCTGCAAAGGCAAATACCGAGAACTATTCTCTTGTGAATGACCGTTGGTCAAAACAACAAACTAAAGGGTATATGTAAAGAAAAATAATGAATTGTAGTTAAAATACTGATTTCAATATAACTATCGTCCCCAAGCGAACCAAGTTATGCTATGAAATTTTTACAGGTGAGAGTCTTAGCCGAGGAATAAAGATACAAATTGAGATTAATTTATGAAACAATGGGGTTAGTATAAACCGGGGACAATTTAAACCGCAGTGGCAAGTACCCATTTTGCCGTGCATGTAAAATATTTCTCTGGCAATCCATCATAAAGAGCGCAGTGACCAGCCAAATCGGACTATTTGAAGGATAGAGCAAAAATAAAAATTTATCATCGACCTGTGGACGTCAGCTATGACGTTCGCTCAACTATTTCCTACCTAACACATTATGACATTCTGAAAACATGAAATAATGTAAAACTCACGTAGTTATTTTACTGTAACTTTCTTTTCTTTTACCTCACTAAGTTGTTAATATTTTAACAGATATAAGAGAGAAGAGTAAATGGTTTGAGGAAGATGTTAACTAAGAATATTATGAGTTAATATGATTTTAATGACTCCATACCCTAAAAAGACTTTCTTTTATCCATTAAATTCTAATAATAAAGGTCTACTGAACAGAATGTTATCATAAAATTATTTATGTATGTTTCAATTGGATTTCGTTATACAAGGTTACAAGGTTAGCGCTGTGAGGAGAATAATTGTCAAATTGACGGTTGCCTTTCATGACTAAAAAATATTATTTGAGTGCGAGAGTCTCTTCATATAAACATAATTTACATGATTATTAAACCAGTTGAGTATGTTTTTATTCATTATTGCTTGCCTTAACAATTGTTTTCCCTATTTGTGCATAACTACTTTCATCCATAGTTTTCTATGTGTTTATTCGTTTCAAAGCAGAATTATCCCTACCCAGGTCTTACCCTTAATCTACTTACTTACTATTTTTTAGTGCTCATAATATACAGAATGAGGATTGGTAACATTTATCTAATTAGGGTTTCCTAATTTCACTTATAGAAAAGCAATCGAAGTAGTTACTTTATAATCTGACTCAAGTAAAAGGTAATGCAACCAAGCCCATATAAATGTTTTACGGTTTCGTTGAATTCGCGCGGTTATGAGTTGCAGACGTTTGCGGAAAAATGAGTGATACAGAACTTATATTGCATTTTGAGTTCAGCTGTATGGTCCGCTCTCATGTTATAACGACTGGCATAAACGTGGTCCTGAATAAATTGCGTATTCATGTGATAACAGAATTTCATTTATCTCCTTTTGTCCGCAACTCTGGCTTATGAGAAGACAAAATCGTACACATTAATGGGCTCCATTTTTGACGACGACATTCACGTACGATTATTGGGCTCATTTATTTTTGGAATCATCCCATCCACTCACATGCATACAGTTCACATAGTTATGTATTTTACTCCCGGGGTTTTAGTGTGCTAAACAAGGGCGTGCGTCAGACACACTGACCTTCATTCGCGACAGGGTCCACTTTAATCTGTTTTGTCAGGTACTTCAGCGAAGAGTACCCTGGGAATAAACACCCATTGGGGTTTCCCTGTCGTGCTAAGAATGACTTTCGCTCGATTAAACATTCAAATTTTTATTGTCTCCCACAGAGGGCATTCTTGTACTTATACGTATGATTTATGACCTATACTTTACGATACAATGCACCCTTTTCAAACACGATAAAACTAATAGTACGGACCGGATGAAAGGAATGGATGACGGGAAACCTATCAGTAATGCCAAAATATCCACGCCACTTGTGGGCTTTTAAGCCTTGATATCACTGTCAAGGTGGATAAAGATTCATCCTTAGTGCCATCAACATGGACGTACTAAAGGCAAATGACCATCAAATATCCAGCAAAATAATTCCGAGGGTATGTGATGAATAAGAGAATTAGGAATATTGAAGTCGTACAAAGAGAGTAATACTTCATATTTTCGTCTGCTGCGTAAATAAAAACTGTTGCATTAAAAAAAAACTAATTGGATATTCTTGTTACGACTCTTTTTAAATTTTAGATATTTATCATCAATCACTAGTGGTAAATTCAATCGGAATCGAAATGTAGTCTTAAATAAATTTTTGTCGTATTCGATAGAGAAAATGAAAATTAAATGATTTGAATTTTTAAAAACGTTGAAACTGCAATATTCTGAAATATATCTGATCTCTTAACAAAAGATTACAGAAATATTTTATCTTATCATATGTATATTTTTACAAATAATGATAATGTTAGAGTATATATATATATATATATATGTATATAAACCATAACCTTTCTCAAGGAGGAGGGAGTTGATGACGGGGACGAGATGCTCCGAGATGAAGAGGGACCTGATATAGATTAAAATGCTAGGTGGGGAGTCACAAAATGTTTATTTGATAGTTGTGTCCATCCAAAAACCTACCTTAAACGGTAGATTACCTAATAATAAGATATATATATATATATATATATATATATATATATATATATATATATATATATATATATATATATATATATATAAAACTTAGACAGTAACACATAAAAAGAACACCCACAATAATATTAATATGTGTTTATATCAATATCAATTTGTATTAATAATATGTGAGTAATATTATTGTGAGTGTCCTTTAATGTGTTCTCGTGCTGTGTGTTACTGTCTATGGTTTTTATTCAACACTTCCGTGTTACTTCGAAGAAATCATATATATATTTTATATAACTTTTGGTCGGCACAATAGAACACAGAATAAAGTAGATAACACGCAAAAGGACACTCACACTGTAGATTATTTGAGCTTTCGACCCACTCCGTGGCCTTCTTCATATATATATATATATATATATATATATATATATATATATATATATATATATATATATATATATATATATATATATATATATGTATATATATATATATATATATATATATATATATATATATATATATATGCGGGTCGCGGTGGTCTAGCGGGTAGAGCGTTGGACTGCTGACCGGAGGGTCCCAGGTTCGATTCCCGGGCAAGGCACTTTGGGCACCTGCAGCTCCACCCAAGCTAGTTGATTTTTCGGGTACCAGGTCTTCCTGGGAAACCATAACCGGCACAGGGAAAGGAACTGGCCCCCCTACCCTGATGTGTGAATATTCACACGCCGTCGGGCTTGGTACATGGGTGAGCTCTACCATCACCTACTAAACCGACCTTCGGGTTGATTACTGTGTTTATGGTTTATATATATATATATATATACACACACATTCAAACACGAAATACCGCCATATGGCGAATAAATATTCATTTATATCATAAATATTTATTCGCCATATGGCGGTATTTCGTGTTTGAATGTGTATTTGGCCAATGTGCCTCGTCTCTTCTTCTGGCTATGCGTGCCATGAAACGCACCGTTCCTATCCTTAATGATGTTGTATGCTTGCTAACCTACTGTCCATTCTCCTCTTGTGTTTGTCAATTTCTTGTTTGGTGGGTGTAACAGCTCCCTAACGCCATCTTCTGGGTTATGATTCGGAGCACTTTGGCGCTTTATAAGATCGTGGAAGGAAGACCGTGCCTTCCTTTTTTTTACTGGTTCATAACTGACCTTGACTGCTAGCTTAGGCTCCTTTTTGTTTTGCTACCGCCAGGTGCGAGTAGCGGGGAGGGAGTGTACACGAGTGATTGTTTTTTTTCCTCTCTCTTTGGAGTGGTTGTCCACTTGGCCCGCTCTCCTTTCTTTCACGCAGGCGTGCTCAATTTGATCATTTTTCAAAATGGTCATACGTCGCGTAAACACGCTCGCCTTGCAAGTTGACGAGAAGGCGAAACCCCCTACTCCGTTGGAGGTCCACCTCTTCACACTAGAGTCGCTGGGCCTCACACCCGAAGAGATAGTGGCGATCCAATTTGGATACAATCGACATTTGATATTCCTGAAGTTAGCAAACGAAGCTGCAATGACTAGGATTTTAGAGAATACTCCGCGTAAACTACCGTTTCCGTCCTTAAGGGATCAGAGGACGATGATAACTATTGACGAAACCTCGGGCAGCCCGTGTAATGTAAGGATTCTTTGTCTCCCCGTGGAGACCCCATTGGAAGACATAACAAGCGAGCTCCAACGTTTTGGTAAAATCCATCGCTCGTGGGAGAACAGGTGGGAGGGAGAAAAGATGGCGCGGGTGCTTACTGGCACTAGGGTTGTGCGGATGACGGTCGAGAGAAATATCCCCTCGTACCTCCACATCGGCGGAAACCGGGCCATCATCATATATGAGGGTCAACGTCGCACTTGCGCCCGCTGCAACCAAGAAGGCCACGAACGCAAGACCTGCACCACCGAGGAGATGGACGAGCCCGAGGTGGCTGTGGAGGAGAGGGAGCGGTCCCTGCTTTTTATCGAGGGTGCGACCCCCGCTGATCCCGCCGACTCCCCACATACCCCTTCACCTATAGAAAAAAATCAGAGGGAGCGAAAGTCGTCGAAAGAAGAAAGCGATGCAAAAAGAAGAGAACAGACGACAGTGATCTCCTGAGTTCAAACCTTGATCTAGCTGAAGTCCCTACCTGCTCGCCCACTCTCCCACAACCGCCGGCCCCTGTCCTTGTGACCCCGTCAAGGGAGGATGAATCATCCTTCGTCCCTCTTTCCCGCGGCCACGCCACCGATACCCTCCACCTACAATCCCTGCATCACGGGCTTCTAGCTCCCCGAGAACCAATAGTGACAGATTCATTGGATTGTGAATAGCCCCCATCCCCAACGGCTGGCCTCCCGATCCCGTTCTCACGGACACTCGATCAAGATGTCGTCGGTCTTCCCAGGGAACCTCTAGAGGCGGACCGAATCGAACCATCCTTGATTACTGCCGACGGGGTCCCTTCGGCAGATGACCCCCAGTCCGCCACCCCGGCCCCTCCTGAGGGAACCTCCCGGCCCGAGACGGGCCCCAGCTGTGCTCGCTCGAGGAGGCCCCCCCGTGGAACGCTGCCGAACAACCCGCTCTTCGTGGAGACCACGGCTGGCTCTTCCTCTTCGGACGAGGTCGGGGGGGAGGGATGTGGCGACAAATCGCGACCTCGATCGTTGACTCGTCGGACGAAGCGTCCCGGGAAACGGCGAAGTACTCGTCGCCCGGGTTCAAGCCGCGACCGGAGCGACGTAAGCCACGACCAAAACTCTGGTAAGTGATGTCCGGTGCCCATAGATGCCCTATCGCTTCACCAATGAATGTCATTTCGCTGAATATTGCCGGCGTTTACAGTCACTTAAGTCCTCCAACATTTTCTCCGCGATCTCAGGGCTGATGTAATCCTCCTTCAAGAGGTGAAGGAGGACATAGTCTGGGATGCGAACACTTTTCAGGCTATCGGCAATTTCGCCGATTGTCATTCTGGCACCACCACCCTAGTCCGAAATGGCATTCCATTCTCTCATGTTCGCCGCTACGCCTCGGGTCGAATAACGTCTGTTATCGTGAATGGGATCCACATAATCAATTTTACGCTCCCTCTGGCGAGTGTGCGAGGGCAGAGCGCGAAACATATTTTAATGAACTTCTCCTCCCCTACCTTTATCCCTTCTCGGGGAAGGCCATCTTGGGTGGGGACATCAACTCCATTTAACGCCGAGAGTATAGTGCCTCGAACAGAGATAGAATGACATACTACCCAAGCCAAGCACTCTCACTGATGCTTGACTCAATTGGAGCGATTGACTCAGTGCGTTCTTTCTGCGCCGGCCCCGCCCCCTTCACGCGATCAGGACATAACTCTCGGACGCGGATCGACTACCTCTTCCTCTCGGCATCACTTAAGAATGATGTCCAGAGAGTGGACACCCTCCCAGTGTCCTTCTCTGATCACTGTGCGCTGATCATGAGTGTTACATGCCCGGATACAGCCCCCGCCGCGCGTGCCCACCGCTGCGGCGCCGTGTGGCGCATGGACCTCCGCGTTCTGGAGGACGCCACTCGCCGCGACTCCGTCCGCAGCCGGGTGTGTGAACTGATCGCGGCATTACGTCCTGGTGCAGACCTCGCGGTATGGTGTGACGAAGTTTTCAAACCCCGAATTGTCACACACATCAAAAGGCAAGCTTTTGAGTGGCGTAGAGAAAAAAACTACACCATCTCCTTCTACCGCTGGGCGCTGGAGGAGCTCCTGCGTAAGGATGTTGCGCCGGAGGATTTCCACGCCCAAATGTCGTCACTTAAAAAAATTATACTTGGCCATGGAGTTCAAAAATACGCTCCCCAAAAATGGCAAAACGAATTAGAGACAGATATAAGGGGGCCCCTTACGCTATCCGAGCTTCGGCGCTCGGTGAAATCCAACTCCGGCTCAGTCACAGACAGAATCCCTGCCAGAGAATCTGCCACCGGCGACACCGACCTCCTTATGGAAGCGACCCGGCACTTTAAAAATATTTTTAACAGATATCCTCCGTGGAAGGAGGGAGACACACCCCCTCTTCCCCCTGTCCCTATGCTGTCCTCAACCCAAAAAGCGGATCTAGGTCGAGACATAAGTTCAGACGAACTGGACTGCGTCTCCTCCATGTTCCCAAAGGGCAAAGCACCCGGCTTGGACGGTCTACCCTTTGAATTTTATTTCGCGTACTGGGATGTTCTTAAACCTATTTTAACCAGACTTTTTAATTTCATTTTAAGTAGCTTCTCTCTGACTGCAAGTCAGCGGACCGCCGTGATAACCCTTATACCAAAGATTACGCGGCCCAAGTCGTTCAACGACTTTCGTCCAATCGCCCTTTTAAATGCCGATTATAAGATATTGGCACACGTCTTGCGCTATAGAATGACGGCTGTTGCCGACATCGTCCTCTCTCCATCCCAGTACGCCGTGTCGAAAACGCGAAACATTTTCGATGCCGCACTGCTAATTCGCGACGTCATTTTTTCCTCACCTTTGTATGGCGATAGTTTTCTAGCAGTGCTTGGAATTGACCTTGCGAAAGCATTTGATCTGGTCCGGATCGAATGGATCGTAACTGTGCTCAAGACGATGGCCTTCCCCGAGCACTTTTTACGTGCCGTTTTAACGATGTACACCGGTACATCTTCTAGAATTAGAATAAAGAATGCCACCTCACCCCCCATTCCCGTCTGTAACTCCGTCCGGCAGGGCTGCCCGTTGTCAATGCTGCTTTTTGCTTTTGCCATAGACCCCCTACTCAGGCGACTTCAGAGCAGTGGAATCGGGATACGCCGTCACAGCGCTGTCTGCCCGGGCGTCGCATACGCTGACGACATAACCCTTTTCATAAACGACCCGTCCCACATGGCTCTCGCCCACGACATTTTAAAGTCATACGAGCAGGGTGGTCTCTTTCTCAACGGTCGGAAATCCAGGTTTCTCCTGCTGAGGGGAAGCCCGCCACCGACCTCCATCGGTTGGTCAGAGACGCCCTCTCTCAAAATCCTAGGGTTCTGGTGGGAGAAGGAGTTGGCTCCCACGATTGAGCGGAACTGGGGATTTATAGACCGCCATATAAAATGGAGTGTTGGGAAATTTTCACTACCTTCCCTCCCGATTGTGACCCGCGTCCGCCTCCTGAACCAGATTGTCTTCCCGAGGCTATGGTATGTGGCCCATTTGTGGCCCTTACCCCCTAAATATAATGCATACTTCATTAAAGCGACTAACCAAATGATCTGGAACGGCTACGTAAAGAAAGTGTCCCGCAACCAGCTCTATGGCCCTTTTGAGCTAGGTGGGCTCAATTTAACGGATACAGCTCTAAAAGCAAAGGTGGTCTACGCGAAGCTCGGTCTGCACGTCCTTGGGGGTGACGACGCGTGGCGAAAGGCACTCCTCGGGGACGCGTGGCAGGCACTCGCGCAAGACGAATGCCACCGGAGGGCTTTTGAAGAAACGAAAAGGGTCGCCTCACTCCTGAGAGATGGAGAAACAATTACGGTCAAGACCCTGTATCTCAGAGCGCTCGCCGAGCAGGGAAAAATGACATCCAAAACGACATTATCTTGGAAAAACTGGGCGACCAGCAGAGTGAACGACAAGGCGCGTAGTCAAATGTTCAACCTAATCGCGAACTTGGTCATGACGAGGGAAGTGAGGCACCACCTACGGTTAGCTGATTCGCCCCTTTGTCCGTCATGCCGTCGCATAGACAACGCCGCGCATCTGATTCTAGGCTGCGGCGAAAAACTCAGAGAATGGGAAGCCCTGAAAAAGATATATAAAACCTGGGACGTGTTCGGCGGTGGTGCCATTACAGAAATAAATCTGATCACCCTGAACTTTCGGCTCTTTCCGAGTTTCAAAACTCTAATTATGACTACTTTAATCGTGGAGTTCATACAATTAAGAACAGCGAAAAAAAATTCCGCAAAAGGTATGCAAGCAATGGTGGTTCGGATGTGGCTGCCCACGGTGTCGGACACACTTCGCCAGTGGTTGAAGAGTTGTTTCACAGAATGTGTTTAAAACTAATCGATAACTCTCACCATATATAATGTATATCTTGTGAACCTAGCCTCATTATTTTCTTCAACAGTATTGCATATGATCTCAATTGTATATGCACATTTCTAATGTATGTAGTGTAATAATATGTATGGTTGTATATGTTTTTTTCTATGTTTATGTATATATATGTGTATGAATATATTTATGCATATAATCATAAGGAAAAAGATTATTCTGTAACCAAAATCTATAAGCTGTTATTATGTACAATGTAAACACTTGCTGTGTAACGTATGAACTGAACCGAGTAAAAATTAATTGAATCATAGCTCAGGTGGTTTAGAGCATCCGCCCGGCAAGTGGAGAGATCCGGTGTTCAAGTCCCGGTCGAGGAAAATATTTTTACATTCGTGATCTGCTCACATCCGCCATCCCCACTTCTCTTGTGTTCGTCCTTTATATGTGTTCCTTTACCATTTTCCTTATCTCTATTTCAATGTGAATATATATATATATATATATATATATATATATATATATATATATATATATATATATATATATATATATATATATATATATATATATATATATATATATATATATAACTTAGACAGTTACACACAGCACGAGAACACATAAAAAGAACACTCACAATAATATCTTGATAATTTCGACGGACTCGAGCTCCGTCTTCTTCGGAAGATAAGATATGACTCATATATATATATATATATATATAAATGGATGATGGGCGTATTGATAGGCAGTAGCAGCAATAGGAATTACCGATATTCGCAATGGAAGCAAATATAAAAATTGGCTTTGAAGCCACAATTATCAACTGTAAATAACATAAATGTTTACCGTCTATAATAGCTTTTCATAGAGTTTCCAAAATTACAGTGTTGCAGGTAACTTTTGTAATGTTGCATTTTGCATTTTCCGGGTGGATGTTTATTGAGATTTCAGCAAACGAGTTATTTCAGTTTTGAGATTTATATGAAAGTCATTGATTTTAATTTTCATTTGACCGAAATTTTTATGAAAATTTAAAAAATTGAAAAAAAGTTATTCATCCTAATCGACATGTTTTAACAAATTTATCATCCCTGTGTTTATTAATGTACGTACTCTCGAAGTTAGAACCGAGACTTATTGACTGGTTTCTTAAGTGGATATTCTTATGAAATTAGAGATGTTCGATTTTGGCTAATATCCTAAATATTTTTAACTTGAAAACCTATAACCTACCTCTCACGGGGTAACAACGATGTAGTCAAAATATTCCTCAAGTCTTTCCGTCTGGTTTTTCGTGACATCGAATTATAGGGCACGAAATACTCCCTTACTTCTCACGTGACGGAGAGATGAACCACGTCCCCGTCGTGATACTCTTTGCTCAGCAAGTCGTCATATCGTCGCATGTCAGCGTTTTCTTTTTTCTCAAACTCAAACACATTCACTCACACGTACGTGCACCAGAATCTGTCCTAGCCGGGGAAATGATAGAGAGTGACCTTTGCAATTCATCCAGTGTTCGTGGATATTTGAGCTTTATAGGCGAAGTCGCTTTCCTAAGAATCGGGATGGCATCGCTCATCCTATTTTATTTCGCTTGACTGAGCCCACATACAGGTATTCTTTTTTCCTCTCTCCCTAGAAATCCCGAGCAATTCAGCCTGAGTCCATTCCACCTTCGCGCCTTGCAACAATCGATTAAGTCATGTGGCTCTAAATTCCACTCTCGCTCATCCGCTCGGAAAAATGCGGCTAGTGCCGCTAGTGTTACCATTAGACGGGAGGAATAGTAATTAAGTTGGTCTTATCTCGTTTCCTCTTGCTGGATTCTTGTGCAAAATTCCTATTTGCACTTTCACCTTCCTGTGAGAATGCACACGGTTTACATTTCCTTAGGTACGACCTAATAGCTTCTTTCATTCGAAACGGTCAGTATCTTATTATTTGACAAATCTCGTGTGGGTTATTCAGAATACTTATGTGTAATTTTTCATGAATTAGATTAATTTTTTTATTAGTGCAAAATCCGCGATTACGTCTAAAGCGATGACAATAATAGCCCTTGTTAATGTATTCAACTGTTTCAGGCTCAACTTTGTGGAAGTTCATGTTCATTAAATGAAGAACAAAATGTATATATCCACCGTTCTTTATTCTCGTACAACTAGTTTCGACGTTTAGGTGTCATAATAAGGTACCTGGTGATGATGCCTAAGCGTTGAAACCGGTGTGCGAGAACAAAGAATAGTGAATACATACATTATTCTTCATTTAATGATCCCTTTTTAATTTTAAAAGTCACTTTGTGTTTAAGTTACCACAACTGCATATGCTTAAGATGCGACCATTTCCCCTTCTTTGATAATATTGTAAATTACACTTTTCTTAGTGTAACGTTGCGCGGAAAAAACATTCACTATGGCACCAGATAAAGAGTGATGGCCGCTTGCATCGTAAAATTTGATTAGCTGTGGATATTTAAAGGCCCGTTAGTTTGGCGGAACCGGTTACGTTAGTTATTGGAAAGAAACGTTCCATACGGTTTACTCAAGATTTTTCAAGAACACTAGCTATTATTTTTATAACCATGAAGAAGTTTTACAGCTGCAATAGATGTAAAGTTTATTATTTCATGAATAAAATATATCTACATAAATACCCTGCGAGCCACCAAAAATGTGTGTGGCAGGGGGTGTAGCACCCTGAGGGAATGGTAAGGGTTGAAGGGGTTGGGGATTAGGTGAGGAAAAGTGGAGGGAACCTGTAAGAAAAAAAATTATATGTATAAAACTTAGACAGCAACACACAGCACGAGAAGACATAAAAAGAACACTCACAATAATATCTTGATAATTTCGACGGACTCGAACCCCGTCTTCTTCGGAAGATAAGATAGGACTATATATATATATATATATATATACATGTACATACATATACACATATATATACATATCCTCGCGCAGTCACTAACCTGTACGTTAATACTTATTGTAATGAACTAAGTCCTGGGGAATTTCGGCTACAAGCATTCTGGTCCCTTATACTTCTTGGAAAAAATGAAATTTTAAACCTAAAATACCGAGAGCCGAATTCATTAAATAAATGTTATAATTGGAGAAACAGTCTCCCGTTTTTGGATATACTTGTCCATAAGTCTTGTTTGAAAGTATAAATTCCACCACCATTAAATCTAACCACCTCATGGCTTAAGGGTGATGTAGTCAGAAAATTGAAATAATCAGGCAAAAGACGCACTTCAACCATTTCAACAAAAAACATTGACGATTTATTGACCAAAAAACGTAGTAGCCTATATTTTTCTGAAGGAAAAAAAAGACGGAAATAGGAGGGTCAAACTAATATGAGAAATAATAAGCTTTAATTTGCGTTAGATAGTTACAATTATTTAGTTATATGATATATCGTACTTGGTTACACGATTAGTTTCTTTATTTTCCCATGCTTTCATTGGACACTTTCATAATCTGTTTTAGTATCAGTGTATATTTTTTTATCCGTATATAAGCATTATTGAGTATTTCTAATCAACAGCAATCGTAAGATTAACTTATGAGCAGGCAGATGAGAGGTAGGTAAGTAAAATATTCTTGGATTGGGAAATTTTTACACAACACCTACGGATTCCCAATAAGATCTGGTACCATTTTAATCTCACTATTTGTTTTGTTTAGTTTGTTGAGCCACAGGGCGGGAATATAGCTCGTATTATTTTTGTCTGCATTATTTCTCCCTACATATCTTATACCTGTCAACAGAAATTGCATACTAACCCAAGAAAATATATCATTTGAACCAATTACTTACGTTAACTTTATAAATTGTTTCTTTTTTATTGGTGCTGAACCCATTACTTTTTTCATGTTTCAAAAAATTGAGTACTGATGCAATATATCTTCACCGAAATACGTATCAATAGCTTTCCTTATGAATTTATTTTTACCAGTTTTCATTTTAAACGTATTTACAAATAGTTACTGAATACATTTTACAATGTAAAGGGTTTCCCCAGGAAGACATGGAAAGTGGTAAGCATAATAAAAACCGTTCTGCTCGGTTTTTCAATCATACTAAAGTAGTAGATTTATAAATCTAGATATCTAATGAAATTCCTTCTTTCGAATAATGTACCATAGTTGGAATTGCCCCATCAATAGTGGAGTCCACTCCATGCGGTGATGTAAACCATTTATTCCATCGAACAGGGCTACGGATAGATGAAACACTAAGAAAGAAATTTTTGGTTGATTAAAGTAAAATTTGTTTTGAAAATTTACTCGATGGCTGAATTATTTTACGCAATAATTTATAAAAAGAATAGTTACAAATGAATTCAAGTACCGTTTCATGTTGCCGTTGTCATTATTCTCGAGTTCTAGATAAATTACTATAACATACGTACCTATCGGTTTACCGTAGCACGTTAGAGCACATATTACAAGACCTTCACGCTACAGTAAGTTCGGACGATAATATTAACCGTACGTAAAAAAGGAAATAATTGCCGGTGGTGGAAGAAAATATTAATCACGAATTTTGGATAAGAATGCGATAGTAGGCAAGGGGAAAGGTGGTAGTTCGGTAGGTACTGTGATTTATGAATAAAGAATGACCACGGGGAGAAATAAACTAAAAATCTATCTATTCACCATTTTATTGCCTCTTACCATTAATTATCTATTTGTAACAGTAGAATTCGTGTAGTAATGATAATATACGTATATTTATTCCTTGAGTTTGACTAAATAATATATATAAATAACAAAACATACTGAATAATTTACAGTAATCCGTGTTGATTTATGCAGCAGGTGGAATTTTTTGAATCTGTCAAATATAATAAATGGCTTTATTAGAGAAAAATTTTTGTGCAAGTAATTCTACAAAAAATATCTATCTGTACTACTTGCCACTTTCAGCTGCAAAGGAGCAAGGTATTTTAGGTGGAAAAACGTAGACGTTTTCAGGATTGTATTTTTCAAAGTTATTTGGCTCTAAAATAAGAATAAAATCCAAGAAATCAATGGGAGTTTCAAGGGATGGGGGCGATTGGTGTTGGCCAACACCCGCATTGACCTATTTCTGTACACAACTGGTTATTAGTTAATTATCCATTTTTTTAAGGTAGGCATTTAACATTTTATTTCCTCATCTGGAATGTTAAAAGATTGGAAATTGATTTGTGATGCTGGAAATTCTTTCTGAAATAATAATGATAAACTCGTTGAGAAATATTAGGGTTTTTACATCCAAAGTAAACAGAATCATTAAGAAGTATATTTTTCATGTCGTTCGAAATTCCTGTACCTAATGTCAATACGCCGATAAAAACACTATTACATTTAAACGAAGAGTACCCCAAAACCGGATCAAAAAACTTTGTTCCATTTATGGTTTAAAGCTAGAAAATTTTTGTCATATTCAGTATTGTTAATTTATTCCTGAGGCGACGATTCTTTTGTCTCACCCGTGACGCCCCCTACCAAAAGTCGCTGTGTAGGTTTTCGAAAATCAATATCTTTTATTCCACTTCCCCAACCGAGGTATTCTCAGTCCGATTTTTGCTCGTGTATATCACGCGGGGGTGTCCAATGTCATTCCTTAAGACCATGCAAAGAGAATTTTGTTTTGAAAATGAATGCAACTGTTTCCATGAAAGCACACCAAAGTCATTCTCATTTTCGGAGACCAAACGATTGAGTTGTGAAAAAAAACAAAAAAACAATTTTCATTCGTTTAAAACAGTCTCCTAGATTAATAACTTTCCATTATATATATATATATATATATATATATATATATATATATATTTGCTGAGTGAATTGGAGGTTCAGTGCGATAAATATGGGGTGAGAATCAATATTAATAAAACAAAGTTTATGCGTTTTTCCAGAAAGAAAAATTCTAAGCTAAATATTAAAATAGGCGGGGAAAAAATAGAGAAGGGAGAACAGTTTACATATCTCGGAAGTGTTTTGGACCAATACGGTCAAAGTATTAGGGACGTAAGGAGAAGAATTGCGCTAGGCAAGGAGGCTTTCTCAAGGAGGAGGGAGTTAATGACGGGGACGTTGAGTAGAGATGTAAAGACAAGACTCGTAAAAACTCTGATATGGAGCGTAGCTATGTATGGTGCGGAAACGTGGTCACTGAAGCAGGAGGATAGACGTAAATTGGAGGCTTTTGAAATGTGGGTGTGAAGAAGGATGGAGAAGGTGAAATGGACCGAAAGGAAAACAAATGAGGAAGTACTGGAGATGGAGGGTGAGGAGGGGCGTTGGTTGAGAGAAATCCTATGGAGGCAGGAAAAATGGATGAAAGGCGTATTGAGCGGTAGTGGAATGTTGAAGAAGGTAATAGAGGGGAGAATGTTGGGCAAGCGAGGAAAGGGTAGGAACAGGATAGGGATGTTGGATGGGATGAAGGGAGGAAAGAAGTACACAGAGATGAAGAGGGACCTGATGTAGTTTAGGTTGCTGGATTGGGTTTTGTTTGGAGTTACAAAATATTTATTTGATAGTTGTGTCCATCCAAAAACCTACCTTAACCGGTAGATTACCTAATAATAATAATAATATATATCAATTTATATAATTATATATACACATTCAAATACGAAATCCCGCCATACGGCGCACATGTATTCGTTCAAACATAGAAATAGGTAGAAGGAAAGGGGATAGAAAAACACATAAAAGGCGAACACTGGACATGTGGGGAAAGAGGATTTTGAGCAGATCACACATGTAAAAATACTTCTTTAACGGGGATCCCGGTTATAAATATATATATAGAAATATTAATATATATATATATATGGATATATATATATATATATATTTTTTTTCTTTTTCTTTCACCCATTTTTCCTGCCTCCATAGGATTTCTCTCAACAAACCCCTCTCTTCCCCCACCATTTCTAGTACTTCCTCATTTGTTTTCCTTTCGGTCCATTTCACCTTCTCCATTCTTCTCCACACCCACATTTGAAAAGTCTCCAATCTACATCTATCCTCCTGCTTCAGTGACCACGTTTCCGTGCCGTACATAGCTACGCTCCATATCAGAGTTTTTACGAGTCTTGTCTTAACATCCCTACTCAACGTCCCCGTCATCACATCCCTCCTCCTTGAGAAAGCCTCCTTGCCCAGCGCAATTTTTCTCCTTACGTCCCTACCACTTTGACCGTATTGGTCCAAAACACTTCCGAGATATGTAAACTGTTCTACCTGCTCTATTTTTTCCCCGCCTATTTTAATATTTAGCTTAGCCTTTTTCTTTCTGGAAAATCGCATAACCTTTGTTTTATTAATATTGATTCTCATCCCATATTTATCGCACTGAACCTCCAATTCACTCAACAATGCTTGCAACCCCTTGGCTGACTGAGCAACTAATGCTTGGTCATCAGCAAACCTAACCGATTTTACGAATTCCCCTCCGGCTTTCATTCCTACCTCCAGTTCTTACCATGCCTCTTTAATCATTTCCTCTATATATACGTTGAACAGTACCGGTGACAATGGGCAACCCTCCCTTACACCTCTTCCTAACACTGCCCATCCGTACTCTCCGTTCCCCACACGCAGCTGAGCAGTCTGAGACATAAAGCAAAAGGGAACGTACTACGGCCGAATGAATGCAATGAATACAAGTAACCCAAAGCCGTACTCTTGGGTCCCAAGAGTACGGCTTTGGGTTACTTGTATTCATTGCAGTCTGAGACATGTACAGGTTGCGGATCAGTCTCCTGTCCCTCCAATCCATTCCTATTTTCTGCAATACACGGATTAATTTTTCCCAATTCACTCTATCAAACGCTTTTTCGAAATCTACAAAACAGGCAAAAACGTCCTGATTGTATTCTATTTTCCTCTCGACTAGTGTTCTCATTACTGCAATGGCATCACGCGTACCTCTTCCTTTCCTGAACCCGAACTGATCATACCCTAAGTAATCATTAACCTTACTTTCTATCCTTTTGTTGATGATCCTGAGAATAACTTTAGCTGCGTGGGATATCAAACTTATTGTTCTGTCATCCTCACATGACGAAGCTCTTGCCTTTTTTGGAATAGGAACTGACACTGATCTCACAAAATCTTCCGGCCAGATTCCTTCCTCATAGATACTACGAATCAGTCCATATATGGCCTTCTTCCCACCTTTCCCTAACCATTTCAACATTTCTACAGGAATATTGTCCACCCCCACAGCGTTATTTGCTTTCATCTCCTTTAATGCCCTTTCTATTTCATCGTCGAGTATGCCTGGACCTAAGCTATCTTCTTCTACGCCATGCTCCTTTTCTATGCCTAAACTTGTCGGCCTATGTTCTATACCATACAGTGTTTCCATATATATATATATATATATAGATATATATATATATATGTGTGTGTGTATATATATATATATATATAGATATATATATATATATGTGTGTGTATATATATATATATATATATATATATATATATATATATATATATATATATATATATATATATATATATATATATATATCGATGATGCGGAAGTACTCACGAGAGCAATATAACTTTTGGACGGCACAATCGAACACAGAATAAAACAGGTAACACGTAAAAGGACACTCACACTGTAGATGATTTAAGCTTTCGGCCTACTCCGAGGCCGTCTTCAGGTCAGACTGAGAGGTTTTGATGGAAGAGTGCCTGGGGAGGGGAGGGAGGGCGGAAGTTTTAGGGACTTTGGGAAGGAAATTAAAGATGGCGGTTAAGGGTGGGAATTTTAAAGGTTTGGAAGTATAGGATATATGCGGATTCGCGAGTTCTCACCTCTATGTTGGTGGCTGAATCGGGTAGGGATTCTAGAACTGTTAGGCAAAAGCATTCGTCAAATGATAGGTTGTGTGAACTTGCGTGTAATGGGATAGGAAGAGAAGAGAGTGAAGCAGAATTACACGAGTAGCGGTGATTGTTCATTCGGAAGGATAAGGGGGTAATGCATTCACCTATGTAGAATGAGGTGCATTGTTTGCACGACAAAAGATGGATAATATTTTTTGAGAGACAATTAGCGTGGGAACGGGGTAAAGGGACAATGAGGGAATGTGGGGAGAGGGGAGCAGATCTGATTAGCAGACATGTTTTTACATCGGGGGCCATTGCATGTACTGGAAATATGTGGAAATTTGTCAGGGCGCGGTGCCAAAGGGTTGGTGGATCTCAGAAGGTTTCTGAGATTGGCTGGTCATCTGTAAGCGACAGAGGGGCATTGGGGCAGTAAGGATGTGGTCACGTCATTGTCATGTAATATAGGATAAAATTCTTTGAGGAGGGTTTTCAGTCTGTGGGATCCGGGGAAATAGGTTGTGCAAAGGTTGAGTCCAGCGTCAGATGTCGGGTTTTTATTCTGTGGTGTGTGTGGTCGGGTGGAGCGGTAGATGTTTTCCTGTAGGGCTTTTCTGGGTAACCGCGATTGTGCAGTGCATGGTGTATATATATATATATATATATATATATTAATTCTGAGGTCTTTTCCTAATTCCTCTTGAGAAAGGTGGTCGGATCACCGAAAATTCGAGAACCAGTAAGTCCCTCTTTTGTGTGTTTTGGTTTCTGTGTTTGTTATGACTATCAGTGAATTTATATATATATATATATATATATATATATATATATATATATATATATATATAATATCGATGATGCGGATGTACTCACGAGAGCAATATAACTTTTGGACGGCAGAATAGAACGCAGAATAAAACAGATAACACTTAAAGGACACTCACACTGTAGATGATTTAAGCTTTCGGCCTATTCCGAGGCCTTCTTCAGGTCAGACTGAGAGGTTTTGAGGGAAGAGTGCCTGGGGAGGGGAGGAGGGGCGGAAGGTTTAGGGACTGTTGGGAAAGAAATTAAAGATGGCGGTTAAGGGTGGGACTTTTAAAGGATCAGAAATATAGGATGTATGCGGATTCGCGAGTTCTCACCTCTATGTTGGTGGTGGAGAGGTGAGAACTCGCGAATCCGCATACATACTATATTTCTGATCCTTTAAAAGTCCCACCCTTAACCGCCATCTTTAATTTCTTTTCCAACAGTCCCTAAACCTTCCGCCCCCCCTCCCTTCCCCAGGCACTCTTCCCTCAAAACCTTTCAGTCTGATCTGAAGAAGGCCTCGGAATAGGCCGAAAGCTTAAATCATTTACAGTGTGAGTGTCCTTTTACGTGTTATCTGTTTTATTCTGTGTTACATTGTGCCGTCCAAAAGTTATATATACATATATTCTTTGGCACTTTGGCGCTTTATAAGATCGCAGTTTTCAATGTGAAAGTACGCTCCCTCGATAGCTCAGCTGGTTAGAGCATCCGCCCGGCAAGTGGAGAGATCCGGTGTTCAAGTCCCGGTCGAGGAAGATATTTTTACTTTCGTGATCTGCTCAAATCCGCCATCCCCACCTCTCTTGTGTTCGTCCTTTATATGTGTTCCTTTACCATTTTCCTTATCTCTATTTCAATTTGAATGAATATTTATTCGCCATATGGCGGTATTTCGTGTTTGAATGTGTATTTGGCCAATGTGGCTCGTCTCTTCTTCTGGCTATGCGTGCCATGAAGCGCACCGTTCCTATCCTGTATGATGTTGTATGCTTGCTAATACTGTCCAAACACCAACTATCGCTTAATATACTGCGGATTGGTCCCTCCGTTTCCTATTACTTATATATACTAATAACTTATACTTATAACAGCCCGGGAAATTATCCGAAATATTGAAAAATACCTTATCTAATTCCCTCATTATCCACTAGTTCAAACTTACACCTTGAAATTGACGCAAATATAAACTCTTTACCACTCCTTGCCTCTCTTCAAAGCTGACGAATCTTCTCCAGGCAAACTCGTCTCTCCAAGGCACATTTTGCAATATAACTCACCAATGCATACTATGACTCTTAATCTAAATTTGGAATACACTAAACTAGTCAGCATTCACTCATACAATAACAGCGCCTCTTACAACCTTTTTTTCACATCAACTTTTCTACCAGTTCTCAAGAATGTAGTCACTGTTTCCGTTAATGACTGTTTTAACCTGAAAATTATCTTCCTCTTCCCCCTTCTGAGTCATCATCAAAGCTCCAAACTCAAGAGACGGTGTGCTTTTGGCTTCTGGAAGCATGCTGGGAAACGCGATTGAACCCCTTTTAAAGTCCACCTCCTTCAGTCCAGTCGACCTCTGCTCCGAACGCTCAAACTCTAAAACCCACCGCTCCCCGCCCTTTCTCCTGCTCTACCCTCCTGAATGCTTCGGCCCTTCACTCCTGCTCATCATCCCTACTCTCGGTATTTTTCCTTCCGTTGGAAAAGAATGCCACCAAAATAATAATAATAACGAATATTTTCTATTTTGTGTGTTTTAATTCTTTTATGCGATCGTTTTTCCGTGTGGGGACCCCTGGGTGGAGAAAATTAACCAAAGCTGACAACTTCCAGTTAGAGATATGAAACATAATGTCATTAAGGGTGAGTTGAAAGCTTAAAAATGCTGATATACTTGTAACTTGGGTTATTTATACCTCCTAAGAGTGACCACGATTAACTCGACCGCGGTGGTCGATATCTGACGCGAGGGTCACAGGTTGATATATTTATTAGATGACAGAAAAATAGGACGAGTTAGCGACATACTTGAGAAGGAATGGGAAAGAAGTGGTAAATTGTGGTGTAAATACATTGAGAGTAATTGCAAAAAGGTTAGTGGGCCGACGTTTAAACTGATACTGCAGATGTGTTGTCAGCGTCCATCCGTTTAAAATAATAAATAAAATTAGTATACGAACTGCTGAAAAATGTTTAGCGCAGCAAAATGGAAGGAAAATATGATCGTGAAGGAGGACTTGAAAAGTAGTCGGAGGGAACCGAGAGAGAAGCAACGCGGGATAGTCCGCATTGGGAAATCAAAATGTGGGTGGATGAAGTCAATTATGATTTTGTAACGAGAAATTAAGTTTGTGTGAAACACATGCTAAAACAAGATCCGAAAAAATAAACACTGATAATTCCGGGACTTAGGGTAATAGACTACAATTTTTTCAGGACGACACACAAGAAACTTATGTCGTGTATGAGTTATTCCGACAGATACACACGTATTGGTCACAACCTAGTTGTCATGGATAGCCGACTGCGATACAGGAATATTAATAAAGTGGAACAGGAACCCATATGGAACACAAAGGTACTGTAGGAAATGCTAGCGAAATAAAACTTCACCGCAACGAATATAAGGAATAAATTAGGCTAGCGTAGAGGGACAATGAAAGGATATCAATAATATTATAGCTGAAGTAAAAAATCAAGAGCTCGTAATGTGTCAACGAGAGGGGAAACTGCAGTACTGGTCAAAGGAAAATTAGAGGAAAGGATATGTGTCTGAGATACAATGGAAGGATACCAATATACGATGACAAAATCGATAGGCGATGGAAGAAAAAATTGTATAACTCAACCTTGGGCCCAAAACACTCTAAGGTAACCTAATTTAAGATAAAATAGTAATAAATGCATACAAACGAGGCCCGCACTTCTTGAAAAGAAATTTAGACCCATGCGCGACATACTTAAAAAATCATAAAGGTATAAAGAGTAGAAAAAATGAGCAGTGAAGTAATAAGGGCACTCGGGTTCGAAGCAAAAGATATCTTTTTTGAAAAAATTAAGGATATTTCCCATAAATGTGAAAACCTACCAGAGAATTCCAAGAAGTTGGTGATAATTGCAAACCAAAGATTACAATAATAGATATACTCAAGGATCATATAATATTGAGTATGTGAACTCAGGAATCACAAATACTCGCTCAAACATATATAATCCTGATTCAGGCATACTATATTTAGTGCTCATTTATAGGGTACTGGCCAAAAAAAGATGACCATAAAGAAAAAACATATTTATGAGGCTAGAATGGACTGCAAAGACAAAAGACAAATATCTCACGTCTACAAGAATCAGGCAAGAACATACAAATGAAAAACAGATGAAAAATTGAAATTAAAATAACCAATGAATTACACAAGAATGCTGTACATCGCCACCACTATTCTATGTATATCTAGAAAAGGCAATAAAAGAAGCACACAAATTGGCCTAGGAAAGATCAATGGATTTGTAGAATTAAAAAAATACGCCACTTTTCTTCCTGACAATTTTGTAAATGATCGTATTTGAAATTAAAATCCCTTACGTGTCGAATATAATATAATTAATCAGAAACACAGATGATGGAATCTATAAAATGAATGAATTACGTTTGAACATAATATTTCTTTGTGATGTTCACTCATGTAATTGGCTTCAGGCTGTATTTACTTTTTCTGAATATTTGCCATTATGTCCAGTTAAGTACAAGCGTAATTTCCTCATTCGTGCTTGAACTTGACACTTTAACGTGTCATTTGTAATCAGCGGTTAGGTTCGTTAGTTAATATCATTGGTTATTAAAAAAAAACTTTAAAACAAACAAATTGTTTTGCATTTGAGGGAAAATTTGCCGTCGCGGAACACTGATTATTTTTACTAAATTTCACTTTTTGTACGAACCTTAAAATAAAACTAATATATAACTCTTTACTAATAGGTTTTCTTTATAAGCACCGATATCTACTTTGATGAAAATATTAGGACAAAGAACGCCTTCGTGCGATATCTCTCTTCGAATTTGGGCCGCTAATTAATAAGACATCATTATGAAGACTCGAGTGGAATTTGAGACGCGTGGTGTCAAACTTCCAAATTGGCCTCTGAGTAATAAATAAAAAGTGGCGTTCGTTAATAGCGCGGGTCTAGTGAGCATGAATGAGACATCTTTATTGTCACGTCTTGTGCCCTCATAAGGGTGAGGATGCATGGGAACCTTTTTTCATAATGCTGTCCGATTATAAAACCCAAAGAGAAAGAGTTATTTGCAATTTTACATTAAAGTACCTTCAAGTTCAATTGTATCGCAGAGTCGATTTATTGACCCAATCTAAATCCTATGTGTACTTCTGATTTTTCTTGAAATGCCTCAGTGAAACTCACCCATTCATTTGATTTAAAATCATATGCTTGCGTAAGCGTAATAGTTAGCCGTATAAATGTTGAACTAATATGTTCGCACACACATATTATAGTGATGTTACGAATAATACACCTTCATTATTCATTATAGTGCTACTTTAGTAAATATATAAAATTCATTTGATTCATTCGATTGAAGATGATGGGGAAGCCTGAATATCTCACAAATTGTTTTCTGACGGCGTCATGACATAGGAACGACCTCTTTCCTCTCCCTCCCAAAAAGCATAAATTAACATCAATTTGTATCATTTGAATGTCTTTGCATTGGGAATATTTTAATTTTCTCCTCGTATGAGTTCGTCTTGTAACTTTGTCTGGGTTTCGATATATCTCTTTTAGAATAAGATATTTAAATAAACGTCTTTCAAAAGTAACCGACATTTGGCATTATTAATGCACCGTACGTTTATTGTACCAATGTTTTCCGTGAGTTGAATGAAAATCTCTCTCTCTAAACCAATTGTTCTGTGGTAAAAATGTGACCGACAAAATTAAAGAATTTTAATCCGAATATAACAACGTAATACACTTGCCTTTCAGTGTGCTAAGTATGTTTATCGCGACTACGGTTTATGAAATCAAATTAAATTATTTATTTTCCAATTAATTTAAAACCAAATCATTACATTTTTTATATATTCGACCATTGGTTTGTGTAGCATTCGAAGGCATGCTATATTTTTTTATTTCTAGTATCATACGCTAACGTCTTTGATAATTCTCAGTTCCCTATTAATTTTGACCTACATTTTTATTTATTTGTATTTGTCTCCTTCAATTATCGTATTTATTTTGTAATCATGTCACAAGTTGTGTCCATCCAGTTTCCTTCCAATTTTGTCATTCTTAGGCTCTTTACCCATTGGCCGGGGTTGTTTATTCTTATATAAATTATAATAAATATATATAAAATATATAAAGTATATTGTATATATAAAATGTCTTGGTGTTTGGTGATGGTTAAAAAGGCCTTGGAGCAAAATTTTTTAAGCATCTTCAACCAAACCTGTCCTGTTTTTCTTGCTCCCTTTAGAATAAACATCTCATTCACCTTTTATCTGTGGTGTCTCCTCTATGACTAACAGAATTGACATTATGAATGTTTTATTCTGTTTTTATTTCTTGTACGTAGAACAACTACACTTAACCCTTTTTCTCTCTATTAATAAGAATGGTTTTACGTGGTCCCTGATGCTGCCTTGCCATCTTGAGGGCCTGAGCTCGAATCCTGTCGGTTACAAACGTCTTCGACCCTTTCTTGGCCTTATCAGAAGTGTTTGCGTCGAAAGCCGGGTTGCATAGTTCTCAACGTTAAACATTGTCGTTTTTTAGGACAAAGCATATAGAAATCGTAGGAGAATTGAAAAACGACAAAAGATACACTTTTTACTTTATTTTGGTGAAGGTATACATATATCCAAATTTTTACCTGGATTTTATTTACATATCCGCCATTGTTACACTTAAGCTAAAAAGTTTAAATGTGTGAAAGACCTTAATCAAATGGCATCGTATTAAGTTTTCACGAAAAAATGCCTATAATTCGTATAGTTTAAGTGTTCTACCCTCTGATGCTCAACCGCAGTGACTTCAAGGCTATAGGGAGAGTCTATAGGTAGAATAGAGTGCAGGTGGAATGGATGAAAAATTTCTTCGCGGATGGTCGTGGTGCTCCAGTTTGTTCTCGGCTAAGATCTCCCCTGAACTTAGACTATGCCAAATATTTTTGGAGTATCATATATTCAAAGACTGCCCTCTTTTCTCGAGTTTCTGCCGCAAATCGCTTTAAAAGGAAAACATTGTCACTTACATAGAGTCACGCGACTTCACACTCGGCGTAATCCTATTGGTCATAAGTCGTCGCCTCCCATCCCACGGTAAATACCTACCTCGGGCATTTCTCGTCCGGCGCACCTCCTTACTTGAAAACCAGAAGTTGGCAAAGGGAAAATAAAGGGTCAAAGAGAGTCATCTTCATGGATTATCAGGAGAAATCTCAGACATAATTTTACAAACCTTGCATTTTCTGTGTAAGGCTAAGGTGACGAGCACATACTTTTAGCTTCTTTACTCCATATTGAATAATTGTAAACAATGAAGAATGATTGAAGAGGAAAGCACTAAATATATACCGTTTAACAGATACCTATTTTTCCTTCCTTTCTACCTATAATATTCTGCGTTTGGATACCTAGTTTTTTTCTCTAAAAGCTAGCCCAGGATACAAGTAATATGAAAAAAAAACCAAAAACGCAGTAATCAATCTGAAGGTCGGTTTGGTATGTGATGGTAGAGTTAACCCAGCACGAAGCGCGACGGCGTGTGAGATTCACACATCAGGGTAGGGGGGCCAGTTCCTTTCCATGTACCGCCTATGGTTTCCCAGGAAAATCTGGTACCCGAAAAATTACAGAGCTGATTGGAACTAAGGGTGAAGTTCAGGGTACCCAGAAAGGGTTACTAGGGAATTCAACACCCGAACCCTCCGGTCAGTTGTCCAACACTCCTGGTCTACCGCGACTCACACACTGACGCACAAATACATATAATATATATATATATCTCTCCCATGGACTACAACCTTGTCGTGGTGGAAGGGCTTGTGTGTTCCGATGACCCCTAGAGCTGTGCTGGCGGGAGTAATAATAATTACTCTTGGAAGGGTCACCCATGCCAGATAGGTCGAAGGTTAGGAGCCAGACGAAAGGTAGTCCACGCAGCGTCTGTTCCTCAGTGAGGCGGCTGCAATGGCGTCTGACCCCAGGGGGCGGCCATTAAGTGATGGTGTCACGTTAAAAACACTAGTGAGGAAGGCAACGGGAAACCACCTCAATTATCATTCCCAAGAAAATATGATGGACGCAAAACAGAAATTGAGTCCTGGCAACTGCGGGACTCGGCCCAAGGGGCCGTGTGTCGTGCCCGGCAGCGGGGGAGGCAAGGCTTCCGCGGTCGTCATCCCACGAAATCCTTGCGGGGGAGAAATAACAGCAGCAGGACAGAAGATGCAGAAGAAGACGAAAGTAGTTAGAATAGGAACCTGGAACGTCAGGACAATGTTGAGGAGAGGCAAATTAGAAAATATTAAGCGAGAGATGGAAAGAGGTAACATAGATGTTTTAGGCCTCTGCGAGGTGAGATGGAAGGATAGCTGGGATTACTGGAGTGACAATTATAGAGTAATATACAGCGGCGGGGACGAGAGCCAACGAGGGGTTGCCGTAATTTTAAATAAAGGGGTAGGAAGAAACGTAGTCAACATAGAGCAAGCGACAGATAGAATTTTACTCGTAGAGATTAAAGCAGAGCCGACGAACTTGGTCATTATTCAGGTATACATGCCACCGAGCAACCACAAGGAGGAAGAAGTCGATAGGATGTATGATGAGTTAGAGGATATCATCGCGAGTGTTCCTGCAGGGAAACATTTGATAGTGATGGGGGATTGGAATGCGACGGTAGGCGAAGGAAGAGATGGTGGTGAGGTGGGGGACTATGGGTTAGGCACGAGGAATGAACGCGGGGAGAAAGCAATTGAATTCTGCAAGAGACAGGGGTTAGTCATCACTAACACATGGTTTAGACACCACAAAAGGCGTAGGTATACATGGAAAATGCCAGGTGACTCAGAAAGGTATCAGTTAGATTATATTATGGTTAGGCACAGGTTTAGGAACAGTGTGATAAATTCGCACAGTTTCCCAGGAGCGGATGTGGACTCTGACCACAATTTAGTTCTTATGAAATGTAATGTTCATTTCAAGAAGATAAGGCAAGGGCGGCGGGCTAAAAAATGGAATTTAGAAGCAGTAAAAGAATTACCGAGGAAGGAGTATCAGGAGGCTGTAGAGAAAATGATGGATGACGGTAAAGAACTGAGTACTATCGAAGAAAAATGGGAATGTATCAAGAAAGGGATATTGGAAGCCACTAAAGACACTATAGGAACCGTTAACTGGAAAAGGATAAGGAAACCATGGGTAACGGATGAGATGATTGCAAAGATGGATGAGAGAAGAAGATGGAAAAATGTAAACACAGAGTTAGGCAAAATGAAGTACAAAGAGTTAAACAATAAATTGAGAAGGGCCACAAATAAAGCAAAAGAAGAATGGTGGAAAACGCAATGCGAGGATATGGAAAGTTTACAGAAGAAGGGTGAAATTGGTGCTCTATACAGCAAGGTTAAGTTATTATCGGGAAGTAAGAAGGCAAGATGTGTGCTAAATGTTAAAGATAAATGGGGTAAGATAATAGTTGAACCAGGAAAAATCCAAGAGAGATGGAAGGAATATATAGAAACACTGTATGGTAAAGAACTTAGGCCGACAAGGTTAGACATAGAAAAGGAACATGACGTAGAAGAAGATAGCTTAGGTCCAGGCATACTCGACGATGAAATAGAAAGGGCATTAAAGGAGATGAAAGCAAATAAGGCTGTGGGGGTGGACAATATTCCTGTAGAAATGTTGAAATGGTTAGGGAAAGGTGGGAAGAAGGCCATATATGGACTGATTCGTAGTATCTATGAGGAAGGAATCTGGCCGGAAGATTTTGTGAGATCAGTGTCAGTTCCTATTCCAAAAAAGGCAAGAGCTTCGTCATGTGAGGATGACAGAACAATAAGTTTGATATCCCACGCAGCTAAAGTTATTCTCAGGATCATCAACAAAAGGATAGAAAGTAAGGTTAATGATTACTTAGGGTATGATCAGTTCGGGTTCAGGAAAGGAAGAGGTACGCGTGATGCCATTGCAGTAATGAGAACACTAGTCGAGAGGAAAATAGAATACAATCAGGACGTTTTTGCCTGTTTTGTAGATTTCGAAAAAGCGTTTGATAGAGTGAATTGGGAAAAATTAATGCGTGTATTGCAGAAAATAGGAGTGGATTGGAGGGACAGGAGACTGATCCGAAACCTGTACATGTCTCAGACTGCTCAGGTGCGAGTGGGGAACGGAGAGTCCGGATGGGCAGTGTTAGGAAGAGGTGTAAGGCAGGGTTGCCCATTGTCACCGGTACTGTTCAACGTATATGTAGAGGAAATGATTAAAGAGGCATGGGAAGAACTGGAGGTAGGAATGAAAGTCACTGAAGCAGGAGGATAGATGTAGATTGGAGACTTTTCAAATGTGGGTGTGGAGAAGAATGGAGAAGGTGAAATGGACCGAAAGGAAAACAAATGAGGAAGTACTAGAAATGGTGGGGGAGGAGAGGGGTTTGTTGAGAGAAATCCTATGGAGGCAGGAAAAATGGATGAAGGGCGTATTGAGCGGTAGTGGAATGTTGAAGAGGGTAATAGAGGGAAGAATGTTGGGCAAGCGAGGTAAGGGTAGGAACAGGATAGGGATGTCGGACGAGATGAAGGGAGGAAAGAAGTACACCGAGATGAAGAGGGACCTGATATAGATTAGTTTGCTAGGTGGGGAGTCACAAAATATTTGTTTGATAGTTGGGTCCATCCAAAAACCTACCTTAACCGGTAGATTACCTAAAAAAAAAATATATATATATATATATATATATATATATATATATATATATATATACACTTTTTTGGAAAACCAACAAACGTGTAATGTAAATTCACTGATAGTCATAACAAACACAGAAACCAAAACACAAAAGAGGAAACACTCACTGGTTCTCGAATTTTCGGTGGTCCAACCACCTTTCTCAAGAGGAATTAGGAACAGAACTGTTCTGTTCCTAATTCCTCTTGAGAAAGGTGGTTGGACCACCGAAAATTCGAGAACCAGTGAGTGTTTCCTCTTTTGTGTTTTGGTTTCTGTGTTTGTTATGACTATCAGTGAATTTATATATATATATATATATATATATATATATATATATATATATATATATATATATATATATATATATATATATATATATATATATATATATATATATATATATATAGTGCCCATCATTATATTCTTGGGAATCATAATTGAGGTGGTTTCCCGTTGCTTTCCTCAATAGTGTTTTTAACGTGACACCATCACTTAATGGCCGCCCCACTGGGGTCAGACGCCATTGCAGCCGCCTCACTGAGCAACAGACGCTGCGCGGACTACCTTTCGTCTGGCTCCTAACCTTCGACCTATCTGGCATGGGTGACCCTTCCAGGAGTAATTATTATTACTCCCGCCAGAGCACAGCTCTAGGGGTCATCGGAACACACAAGCCCTTCCACCACGACAAGGTTGTAGTCCATGGGAGGGTATATATTTATATATATATATATTCATTCACATTGAAATACAGATAAGGAAAATGGGAAAGGAACACACATTAAGGAAGAACACAAGAGAGGTGGGGAAGACGGATTTGAGCAGATCACAAATGTAAAAATATTTTCCTCGACCGGGACTTGAACATCGGATCATTCCACTTGCCGTGCGGATGCTCTAACCACTTTAGCTATCGAGAAAATGTACTTTACACTGAAATCTGCGATCTTATAAATCGCCAAAGTGCTCCGATTCATTGTTCAGGAGATGGCGTTAAAGAGCTGTTACACCCACCAAAGGAGACCGTTTTGATGTTGCATGCCTGCTAACCAACTGTCCATTCTCCTCTTATGTTTTTCTATTTCTCCTTACCCTTCGTTTTTCGTCTGTCTCCCCTGATGGGCTAAAGTAGTTGGAATA
The DNA here is from genome assembly GCA_037158775.1 of Hetaerina titia. Classification (NCBI taxonomy): domain Eukaryota; kingdom Metazoa; phylum Arthropoda; class Insecta; order Odonata; family Calopterygidae; genus Hetaerina; species Hetaerina titia. Next base: position 92,300,085 of record CM073779.1, on the reverse strand, counting down.
GGAACATGGAACGTCAGGACAATGTTGAGGACAGGCAAATGAAAAAATATTTAGCGAGAGATGGAAAGAGTTGACATAGATGTTTCACGTATCTGCGAGGTGAGATGGAAGGATAGCGGGGATTACTGGAGTGACAATTATAGAGTGATATACAGCGGCGGGGAGGAGAGCCAACGAGGGGTTGCCGTAATATTAAATAAAGGGGTAGGAAGGAACGTCGTCAATATAGAGCAAGCAACTGATAGAACTCGTAGAGAATAAAGCAGAACCGACCAACTTGGTCATTGTTCGGGTATCCATGCCACCGGGCAACCATAAGGAGGAAGAAGTCGATAGGATGTACAATGAGTTTGAGGATATAATCGCACATATTCCTGCAGGGAAACATTTGATAGGGATGGGGGATTGGAATGCGACGGTAGGCGAAGGAAGAGATGGTGGTGAGGTGGGGGACTATGTATTAGGCTCGGGGGACTATGTATGCGACGGTATCGCATGCGACGCCATCACAAAAGGCGTAGGTATAAATGGAAAATGCCAGGTGACAGAAACGCATCATTTAGATTATATTATGGTTAGGTACAGGTTTAGGAACAACGTGATAAATTCGCACAGTTTCCCAGGAGCGGATGCGGATTCTGACCACAATTTAGTTGTTATGAAATGTAACGTCTGTTTCAAGAAGATAAGGCAAGGGCGGCGGTTTAAGAAATGGAATTTAGAAGTATTAAATGGATTAACGAGGAATGAGTATCAGCAGGCTGTAGAGAAAATGATGGGTTACGGTAAAGGACTGAGTACTATCAAAGAATAATAGAACTGTATCAAGCAAGGGATTTCGGAAGGTGCAAAAGACACTATAATAACCGTTAACGGGAAAAGTGTAAGGAAACCATGGGTAACGGATGAGATAATAGGAAAGATGGATAAGAGAAGAAGATGGAAAAATGTAAGCACAGAGTTATGCAAAATAAAGTACAAAGAGTTAAACAATAAATTCAGAAGGGCCACCAATGAAGCAAAAGAAGAATGGTGGAAAACGCAATGCGAGGATATGGAAAGTTTACAGAAGGTAGAAATTGGTGCTCTATACAGCAAGGTTAAGTTATTATCGGGAAGTAAGAAGGCTCTGTGCTAACAGTTAAAGATAAGTGGGGTAAGATAATAGTTGAACCAGGAAAAATCCAAGAGAGATGGAAGGAATATATAGAAACACTGTATGGTAAAGAACTTAGGCCGACAAGGTTAGACATAGAAAAGGAACATGACGTAGAAGAAGATAGCTTTGGTCCAGGCATACTCGACGATGAAATAGAAAGGGCATTAAAGGAAATGAAAACAAATAAGGCTGTGGGGGTGGACAAAATCCCTGTAGAACTGTTGAAATGTTTAGGAAAATGTGGGACAAAGGCCCTATATGGACTAATTCGTAGTATCTATGAGTGATTGCAATCTGGCCGGAAGATTTTGTGAGATGGGTATTAATCCCTATACCAAAAAAGGCAAAGGCTACATCATGTGAGGATTACAGAAAAATAAGTTTGATATCCCACGCAGCTAAAGTTATTCTCAGGATCATCAACAAAAGGAAAGATGGTAAGGGAAATGATTACTTAGGGGATGATCAGTTTGGGCTTAGGAAAGGAAGAGGTACCCGTGATGCCATTGCAGTAATGAGATCACTAATCGAGAGGAATAAAGAATACAATCCGGAGTTTTTTCCTGTTTTGTAGATTTCGAAAAAGCGCAGAAAATAGGAATGGATTGGAGGGTCAGGAGACTGATCCGCAACCTGTACATGTGTCAGACTGCTCAGGGGCGGGTGGGGAACGTAGATTCCGGATGTGCAGTGTTAGGAAGAGGTGTAAGGGAGTGTTTCCCATTGTCACCGGTGCTGTTCAACGTATGTTTGGAGGAAATGATTAAAGAGACATAGGAAGAACTGGAGGTAGGAATGAAAGTCGGAGGGAAATTGGGAAAATCGGTTAGGTTTGCTTATGACCAAGCATTAGTTGCTCAGTCAGCCAAGGGGTTACAAGCATTGCTGAGTGAATTGGAGGTTCAGTGCTTTAAATATGGGCTGAGGATCAATATAAACAAAACAAAGGTTATGCGATTTTCCGGAATGAAAAAGGCTAAGCAAAATATTAATATAGGAGGGGAAAAAATGGTGAGGGAGAATAGTTTACATATCTCGGAAGTGTTTTGGACCAATACGGTCAAAGTGTAGGGGACGTAAGGAGAAGAATTGCGCTAGGCAAGGAGGCTTTCTCAAGGAGGAGGGAGTTGATGACGGGGACGTTGAGTAGGGATGCTAAGACGAGACTCGTTAAAACTCTGATATGGAGCGTAGGTATGTACGGCACGGAAACGTGGTGACTGAAACAGGAGGATAGACGTAGATTGGAGGCATTTGAAATTTTTGTGTGGAGAAGATTGGAGAAGGTGAAACGGACCGAAAGGAACACAAATGAGGAAGTATTGGAGATGGTGGGTGAGGGGAGAGGTTTGTTGAGAGAAATCCTATGGAGGCAGGAAAAATGGGTGAAAGGCATATTGAGCGGTAGTGAAATGTTGAAGAAGGTAATAGAGGTGCGAATGTTTTGCAAGCGAAGAAAGGGAAGGAACAGGATAGGGATATTGGACGGGATGAAGGGAGGAAAGGAGAACACAGATGAAGAGGGACCTGATGTAGATTAGGTTGCTGGATTGGGTTTTGTTTGGAGTTGCAAAATGTTCATTTGATAGTGGTGTCCATCCAAAAACGTACCTTAACCGGGAGATTACCTAAATAATATATATATATATATATATATATATATATATATATATACTAACTTGATCAAAAAGTTCCCGGAATTTATTCAGAAAATTAAAAAAACAAGTTATTCATCTAAATCTTTATTATCCCCTTCAAAGTAATCCCCATTGACTGCAACACACTTATGCCAGCGCTTGATCCAATCTTCGAAACATTTTTTATATTCGGTTTTCGGTATGTCCATCAGTGCTTCTTGCGTTTTTTTCATTACTTCCTCTAGGCTGCTAAAACGCGTTCCCCGTGATGGTTTTTTAACTCGATTGAACAGAAAGAACTCACAGGGAGCCAAATCAGGTGAATTCGGTGGCTGTTGGATGGTATTTGTTGCATTTGTCGTCAAAAAATTACGAATAATTATAGCACTGTGCGACGGTCTCGACGCACTGTGCGACGATTTCTGGTCTCTTTCGGCGAATTGCTTCACGCAATCGTCTCATAACGCCCAAATAATACTCTTTGTTTACTGTCTGGCCTTCTGGCAAATATTCATGATGCACTACACCGTTGTAATCCATGAAAACCGTCAGCATTGCCTTCCTTTTTGACTGAAAACGACGTGGTTTTTTTGGTCTCGGCTCATTTGGTGAACACCATTCACTTGCCTGATGTCTGGATTGCGTGTCGTACTCATAAACCCACGTCTCGTCTCCAGTAATGATCCTTTCGATGAATGTGGGATCGGATTCAGCCTCACAAATCATGTCTTTTGCGACGTCAACACGGTCTCTTTTTTGCATGAAATTGAGGTCTTTTGGCACCAGCTTTGCTGCTACACGACGGAAACCCAAATCATTAAGCACAATGTCTTGGGCAGATCCATAGGCAATGTTCAAGTCCTCCGCTATTTCTCTGATGGTTAATTTGCGGTTATTGACCAACATTTCTTTTACTTTCTCAATTTTTTCACCGACTTTCGATGTCGATTGTCTGCCACTACGTTCATCATCTTCGATTGACTCACGACCACTTCTGAACCGCTCGTGCCACTGGTAAACGACCGTTTTTTTAGAGAATCGTTGCCGAAACACTTTTCCAACATTTCCAACGTCCGTGCGCCACTAAATCCGTTTTTTACGCAAAATTTAATACAAGTTCGTTGTTGCAAATTTAAATCCATTTCTGCAATTGTAAAAAATCGCCAACACACACAGAGATAGATGTACTCTTGGCTACGTAACTTTTGCAAATGTCAAGTTATGACACTAAGATTTAAAGGGAATATCAACAATAGATGTACCAATTTAACAAAAAAAACAGAACTCAAATCGGAACGATGGGAGCGCCACACGGTGGTTTTTCCGGGAACTTTTTGTTCAAGGTAGTATATATATATATATATATATATATATATATATATATATATATATATATATATATATATATATATATATATATGTATACATGTTTTTATATAAAACTTAGACAGCAGCACACCACACTAGAACACATAAAAGGAACACTCACACGTAATATCTTTATAATTTCGACGGACTAGAACTCCGTCTTATTCGGAAGACAAGTTAGGACACAGTCCTAATTGTCCTACGTCCTAAATTATCTTCCGGTGAAGACGGAGTTCGAGTCCGTCGAAATTATAAAGATATTACGTGTTAGTGTTCCTTTTATGTGTTCACGTGCTGTGTGTTGCTGTGTAAGTTTTTTATTCAAGACTTCCGTGTTTCTTCGAAGAAATCATCAATGTTTAAAAAGTTAAAAAAAATATTATCCCTTTAAATATGTGTGTATATGCGTGTGTGTGTGTGTGTGCGTGTGCGCGCACGTATGTGTGCGTGCGTGCGTGTGCGTGCGTTCGTGTTCTCGTGTGTGTTTGTGTTTGGGGGGGGTCGCGGTAGTCCAGCGGGTAGAGCGTAGGGTCCCGGGCAAGGCACTATGGACACCTGCAGCTCTACCCAAGAAATGTGAGTTTTCGTGTACTAAACCGACCTGCGGGTTGATTACTGTATTTATGGTTTTTCAGATTACATTACCACTTTTAATCAAGTTTTGTTTATATTAATATAAAAAGACCAAATATTTTATGTACATTTTAGAATAGGCAGGACTGAAGTATTTGTTATCATTCAAATGATTTGGTATTGGATTGATAATATTTGTTTAACTTAGCGGCAAAATATTACCTGTAGGTTAAGACATAAATTAGTAACATTTTTTGGCATAAATCAACTCAATGGTTTCAGATTATACTTTCTATGGTTGTTTGCTCGTGAGTATATCCATAATGTCAGATGAAACTACGTAATTTTTCAATTTATTTTTATATTTTGCACTAAGCGTTTAATCAACAGACGATAATGCCCTATCACAGTGATATACATAGTGCCAATTGAAAAATTGTGGAAACGAAGGAAGTTATTATAGGGTTTTGGGGAATAAGTAGCCATCATTTAATTTACTCGTTTATTCATTATGTGTACCTATTATTTTTGCAGCATTGATCACCATCATTAAGTAAGTTCACTTACCCGTATGTCAACTCCAATGCTCGAAAGTATCTTTCAATAGGCAGTTCTCTCTAAGTGCGAATCTTACTTGTGTTGATATTGCTGAATAGTGTTCTTAAATAGATCTCCGGTAATTCAATTTTACTTACCATATGCATCTTCTTCCCGATTGAAACTCACCTTCGAACCGACATCATGAAGGATTGTATTCTTTTCACTCTTTTTATATCTTGGAATATCGCGGTCCGATTGCTCAAGTGTAGCGCTTTCGATGTAACAACCAAGTAGTTTTATTTAATTACAATGATTGTACGGAAATAAACCGGAAATCTCGACTTAAAAATCCGACTTTTGCGCTAATTGGAGAGCGTGGGGTGCATCGTCCCTCGAATGGGACGTTAAATTATGGACCCTGTGGCATTTATCTTTTCTTGAGTATGCTTAAGCCGACGCCGGGTTTCTTTCCACTCGTTACCCATTCGCTGAACTTCTCACCCCTACCAAAAAACCCAGGTATCACTAATTACGCTAATGACCATAGCTGTCTGTCACCTCCTCTAGCACTATCGATGATTTGGACGTTGGGGACTTCTCATTGTTGAAAAAGGTCCTTGAGGTTCAGGCCGAGAGTTTAGGGGCTAGGTGGTGGCATTTGACGATTCCGTCCCGCTTAAGCGGCCTTTAAAATCCAAGCTTTTCATTTAAATGTTTAGTGGAGAAGCAAAATTAAGTTTAAACTGGAGGAAACTAGGACAATTGCACTATGACTAGACTTTTTGCCTACCACATTCATGTTAGGAACTCCCATCAATTAGGTCAACTACCGGCAGACTGCGTTAAGCAGGTCACGTTTTAACAATGGAGGAGAGGGGGAGATACAAGTGTGCATTAGTGAGAGAGTCTTAAATTACAAGGTAGGGAAAAGTTTAAGTATCCCTCCATTAAGTTGTGGGGTAAGAGGGGTACGAACATTGGACGTTGGAAATTTTTTTTCAGGAATGCTGAATTCTGGATGATAATGCTGGATGATCATAATTTTGCAGTAAGGAATTACTGATTGCTGAAATATATGGTTGATATTTTTTTAATTTAACAATGCGCACTCCACGACAGAAAAAGGGGTTAGGCTACTCGGCATAGAGTTCGCACGTTCAAAATTAACATATACCTGTATGAACCGTAAAAATGCGATCAGCTCGTATATATTGGTTTTACTCTTGAAGTATAGGCGTTCAACATTCCGATTTATTGAAAATACCTGTCGAAAATATTTTGGTTAATATAATGACTTAAAAACATCTTTTTAAACACATTTATCGCGTGACCTCGTCTACCGATTAGGACTTCAGGATGATTTCTTCCATCTTTTAATTCTCGAGGGTAATTCCCGTTACGCGTGAATGGGACTAAAATATGTGCTACCAGGCCTCCCTGGCAATATTTGCTGCTTTATTATCTTCGTTCGCCCGCACTTTCTTCTCCCCTCCCCAAATTCTCGCTTTTATTCCCCTCGAACTTTCGAAACCCGCCCTCCATCCACACAGTCGAGCAATTAATAACGGCTCACGTTCACAAAGAGCCAGAGATATAATCGGTAATGGATACCCACCCAAATGTGGGGAACTGTAATCAGGTTACATAATTTTCGAGTCACGGTCAAGTCTTGAGGCACGCAAACCCCTCCGGCCACACTCTTCACCGATTCCCTTGTGCACAAAGACCAACGGGTCAGTTGCAACCTTTTCTGGGAATAATAGAGCTTATTACAATGTTAGACAATGCACGTTGTGTAGAAAAGCAACCTTCCGGAATTTGGTGTGATTGCGAACGGTTAAGTTTACTCCAAGACAGAAAGTGTCACACGTGACAGGCGCCACGAAAGTTTGTTAAATTTTTCTCTTCTTCTGCGATTTTTATATTATTTACACAATATCTGGGCAATATTAAAATCATTTAACTGGCAATTGTGTTAAATTTATCAAAGAAACATCTTTTTATACCATTGATAAACTTTAAGTTATCAGAGAAGTATCACTTTCGCTTGCTCCCCAAAGTAATTCGCGGCGACAACACTGAATAAATAAATGTATATTTTCACGATGTGTCACTTCATCTTAATCTACATAACTCTCGGTAAACAGCCACAAGGGCGTGTGACGGGGGGTGTTAGGTCACAACCCCTATAAGGGAATAAAACACACGCAGACCAACAGAGTCAGGCAAACCTTATTAGAGCCTTAATACACCTACACGCATGCAAATGTATGTACCATCGACCAAAATATGCATGCACATACAAATTTAGTAAAAATCTGAACTAATCGGTGATAATATATTTCCATGAAGTCGAGCCGAAAAACCATCAAAGGGTTGTTTCAATTATTCAAACAAATGTTTTCATGGTTGTAATATTTTTGTTTTCCTACTATTGCATGCCTCCTACTCATCATATATTTTGATTTTTCATATATTTTTTTCGGACAACCGCTTTTTATACGGTTTCTTAAAATATGACATGCTGCACATACTCGTAAATTCTCTGTTGCTGTGTATATTTTGTAATATCAGAAAATGTAATATTTTATTTTAAATGGGTTTAAATATGGAAATTGAATTTAATTTGCAGTTTTATTAATCAACTGATAAAGCGCCCATATATCCGTCAGTAGTTTTATGTAATAAGTTCATTGATTAAGAGTGGGTGTCTGTGCATACTGACTGTGTACACCATAATTTGTATCTACACCATCTACCATATGTTCACGGATAGTGTCTGAAGGCATAACTGAATGACAGACGTGTTTGTTACCTACGTAACAACTGTTATGAAATAATGAATAAATAATAATGGATCATTATCTTATAGCTTGAATTTAGAAGAACCGGGATTCTCCGAAGTCATATTGAATGGGTATTTCGGTAACCGTCATACATGAAGCTAAAAACCGGGAGTTTGTCCGCTCGGTTTCTATTTTTGGGACTCAAAGAGCCTGTTTTCGCTCAAAATTATGCATATGATAATTCAAATGGAGCTCAATCCAAGGCATAATGACTTACCGCTTCTGTAATTGACATTCACGTTTAAGGTTCAATTGAAAAATTACAAATTATTTTATTCCAACACTTGCGAAATTCTTTTTGAAGTTGAAAGAAATTGGAGCTAAACGTAAGTTGAAAACGACCATGTCAATATGACTGGAAAGTTATGAGTATACAGTCACCTATTACTGAAAAGGCATTCAGATTACTTAAACGGCCATTTAAAACTAGATAACATTACCATTGTAAACATTCCCATATGATTTAATATCTTAATATTATAATTGTATTACTGACTTTTTATGATAGTGATATCCTCTAAACCACCGAGAGAAAATATTTACGCGATAATATAATATGCCAAATTCGTTTTTATACAGAATAGGAATGACATGTCTATCACAACCTGATATTGATAACCTTGCTACTATCCTCGCCTAACAAAGATACACGTCCATTTTCACTGCAAGTATCGTGGATAGTAACACATTAGCCACAACAGTGTTAAACAAGTCGCACTGTGAGGTTACCTAAATATTTTTGGGAAAAATAAATGCACATGGGATTCTATGGACAGGTGAAGCTTTAACATTAATTAACACATTAATGAGACCGATTGGACGAACAAAGTATTCATTTTAAAGTTTTCTCTCCATCACTTAAAAGTAAAATTGGTGTAAAACTGGAAAAAATCCTCGTTCCCTGTTTCAAACGTCGTATCATTGACCACGGCAGCGCTCTCAAAATGCCGAACCCGCCTCATAATTTTATTTTCGTACTTTGGTTGCTTATCAGATGATATTTCACAAAACCTCTCCTCCTTTACGAATTCATCTTTAAAAATCATCCTTACACGCAATGGGATACTCAAAATATATTGCGACATTTTAGCGGTTAGAACAAAAGGGGATCGCAGGTCCATCACGGTGGAAATTTTGAGTGCTCAAAAAGTGGTGTTAGGGCGTGGAAGGGGGAAGGTGTGGGATGGCCAAGACGAATGGCCCTGGGATACGAACGGTTGTTTTGCCGGAATACGATGAGCGATAAATTTATAATCGCCCACTCCACATCTGCTCTCCTCCTCCCCTCATCCCTCATCCAACTTCCTATCCTCATCCAATTTACGACCGCTTCTCCGACACCCAAACCCTCGTGCCTCCTCCTCGACTCCCCCTCCGTCCACACCGCGACCCCTCCTCTTCAGACCGCGACCCTCCAGCCCGTCACACCGTGTTCCCCCTCCCCACGCTGACCCCTCCCGCAGTCCCCTAGTACCTCAGAAAGGAATTTGTTCCGGATAGCACTTCGGGGCCGAGTTTCCACACCCCTCCCTCCCTCCGGCTCATCGATTAATCCCCCTAGCCTGCTCTTTACCCTCCACCCCTTACCTCTCCCGAAACCCCCTCCAACAGATCCCGGAAAAGGTCCACGCTGCGCCCCCGTGTCCCCCTCTCTCCTCGCGTCCGCCAACGCCGGGATCTCTCCCCGTCGCACATCGTCCAAATCCCGAACAGCTCAGCCTGGTCCTTCCGCAGCGTTGATCAACCTGCAGCCCTCGATGCCGTGCCGGAAAACCTCGGCTCTGTTCACCCGCCAAGGCCGCCGCAGATCGTCAACCCTATTCTTCCATTCCTATTCTTCTTCATTCCTATTCTTCCCCGCTCGACCCTCCCCCTCCCTAATCCTCCCCTCTCCCGCTTTCCCAATCGGCACCCTCCCCCATTTCCATCTGCCCTTCCCTGCCCCAACACTTCTCGTTCAGTTTGTCCCCCCATTGGGTTTGTGGCGAAGAGTTGGGGGAGGGGGCCCGTCGTCTGCTTCGCCTCAAGGGAAAAAATTTGACGCTATTTTCGGCATTTCATAATGTCTGCCTTCTCTGGGTTTCACCCGGGGCGAAAGGTTGCTCACTCCATTGAAAACCGTCTGGAATGGTTTATCTTTTTGATTCACTGAAATTATATCATTAGTTATAGATTTTTACCCTATGCTCTACTCTACCCTCTACGTTGAGATGCCAGTAAATAAATTGGTTAATGCGACCGTTTCAAAATGAGAACTTTTTCTTAAAATTTTCCTTATAAAAAATAATTTAAAGTAATGGACCTCCCCAGGGAGTGGTAAAAAAATGAATAAATTCAGATAGAGTATTGGCACCGGTACCCACTTCTTTTTGATTTTAAAAACTTTATTTTCTGTCTTATGGTACCCTTCCCTGGCAGCCGATCATTAAGTTTGACAGTTAAATTGAGAGAGAATAGCAAGGAAGTAATTTTAAGGGCACGTAATTAGAAATTTTACCACTAGAGCGAAAATTTATTGAATCGTTGAAACGTTTTGTTTAACTGTTCATAGTTTCGACCAGTTATCCATCAAAATATATCAGTTACTTTTTTAGGGTGATCAAAGAAATAATCCAGTATAGACAGGTAAAGCGATCGAAAAGAACTTTTAAGGTTTATTTAGTCAGTGAGGAATTCATTCAAGCATAAGATCCTTTAAAATCATAGAAAATGTTCAAACAAAACAATTTCTGCGCAACTAGTGGCAGACTTGCGTGATAAAGTACATTGAATTCACTGTTAGATGTATCCAAATATTGGCGCATCAGTTCCAATTCAAATACGAATATAGGTATCAAAATCAAACCAAAATTGAGTTATCACCCCAAAGGTTGGTTTCCTAGGTGAGTGTAAGGCTCAGCTAAGCCCTTCTGCATAATGGTATCAGGGTTCCTTCTTCTGAGCCACGCATGGGTTTCCCAAGAAGATCTAATACCGTAGAAGTCACACAGCATGGATGACGGTGACAGTATATATCCCGGGACCTCTGGTTGGTAGTCCAATTACTGTGAATACAGACAGACTCATTTGCGTGATACGATTTCTGGTTGAGTATTTTAATCTAATAAATGGCTAACGCTCAAATCTAGTTGAATTTGGCCGTTTATGAAAATACTTTTAGTAGGTTACCAGTTTTTCAAAAAGAGTAACGCTCCATTGGGTTTCAGTTTTATAAGTTTAGTTGAAGTCTAGTTATAAACTAAAAAAAGATTTTTTAAGTCTAGTTTAACACATTTTGACTTTATCTGACTCAACTCTCAAAATTATTAATACCTGGTGTTTGAATGTCATTTTACAGGGTTCGTCCGGAAAATAAATGTACTGAGCTCAGGAAAAAAATTTATTACACTTTTACATATCTTAAGCTAATATTCCTCAAAATAGGACCCTTGTGAGTCGATACACTTGTTCCAGCGCCGTTCCCATTCCTGGAACGCTCCCGCGAAGGCATCATCCATCGAAGACACGTCGTCACGGCCTCTTTGACGGCGTCCAAATTCCCGTATCGCGTTCCTTTCAAACTCCTCTTTATCTTCGGGAACAGAAAGAAGTCCGGTGGTGCCAAGTCCGGGCTGTAGGGCGGGTGCGGCAGCGTTTCCACGCCGTGCTTGGCCAAGAAGTCCGAAACGACCAGCGCGGTGTGAGACGGCGCATTGTGGTCATACAGCCGCCAAATGTTTTTGATCGCTGGCCGGACGCGGGCGACTCGTTTTCGAAGCCTGTCGAGCACTTGGATGTAAAATGCAGCATTTACAGTTTGTCGTTCAGGTACAAATTCGTAGTGGACGACTCCCCTTTTGTCAAAAAAGACAATGAGCATCATAAACTTGTTTTCCGGACGAACCCTGTAGATTTTCATGTAAATTGAAACGCAAATTGTATTTGATTAACTGATTGCGGTTAACAATTTCACAAAGTTTCAATTATTTAAAAAACACAGTGCCAGTTTATAAAATATATATAATTGATTAATTGTTTTACTCATATATTTATCAATAATATTCATGCAAATAATCGTATTTGGAATTGTTTTAAAAATATCATATTGATGACGAATGAAACAGCGTAAAAATAAGAAGTCTGGATTGGCTAACATTGTCATCTGGAGTTTATGTAACGCTGGTCATAGATGGTATGGAATTATGGTGATAAAATATGGTAGATGGAATTAAATGAGTCTATGTACACTCATTCCGGGTAGACTTTATAACATTACGGCAGAAAGTATTGTAATTATAATATGCAAAACATGTTAACATGTTTCAATTTTTATAGTATTGAATAAATTGTTAGATGAAATGTTCTTTCCATACAGTCATTGAGATTACCTCATTTCTACCATTGTGTCAGGGTAGTGGCGAATAATTAAAATGCCCAAGTTCACTGGATTACGCATAAAAGTATCCTAAAAATATTGTTAGTTGGCTCCGAGAAATGATGGACCAAACATTTATCGGAGTCTATCACCGATAATGGAGAAATACGAGAAATTCACATCATAAATAGTATTCATTTTTACCAGGATTCGAATCCGCATTCATAAATTCCAGGGACATAATTGTAATAAATAATTGTTTCTGCTAAGCCAAATAAAAATCTGCTGTGATTTTTTAGGCCTATTCCAATCAAGTCGAGTGAGAAAGCAATTCATACATTACTTGTCTACATGATGCGATGACTGTGCTGCTACCGTCTAACAGTCTAAGGAAATAGGATACCTCTTTTTGGAGCTTGGATTATTGCCTTGACGAGAGAAAGAACCTCAGAGCGTTAAAAATGACTTCGTGACTGAGGGAGGAGGTTGAGTGATACATTATACATGTTATTTTAATACCTAAAATATTTAATTTGTGATGTCGCGTCACCTAATTCTTAAAATGGAAACGTTCGCATTAGGCTTTGAGATTCTTAACTAATATGCGTGAGTGGTCTGATAAGCTTCAGACTTAGAAAATTTCAGAAAAAAATGTCTGGTATCTTTGTTAGGTCGGAAACTTTTCAGATTACCATTGTAAAAGATTGATTGCATGATGTACGACGTATAGACGTTATATATGTATTATACATATGTATGAAATATAAAAGAAAAGAAGGACAAAAACTCGGAAATTTCGGGCTGGAAAGACGGAAAGCCAATGGAAAAAAACTAGTCGAGTTGTGCAGTGAGAAGAATAATGTCTTAGCTAACACCCTCTTCGAACAACATCGACGAAGGAGGTACTCATGGATGATGCCAGAGAATATCGCAAGATACTAACTAGACTACTTACTAGTAAGAAGGAGATACCAGAACCAGGTGAATCAGTGCAAGAGTTACCCCGGTGCAAATATAAATAGCGATCACAACCTAGTGACAATAATGAGCCGACTTCGCTATAAGAAAATTAAGGAGACCAAGTAAGAACCTAGGTGGGACTCAAAACTAATGGCGGAAAAAGCTACCAGAGAAAGATTCGCCGCGGCTATTGACCGTAAACTAGGTGACGAAGAAGAAAGGAGGACTGAAGAGATGGGATGGACTGAAGAGGGCAATCGCAGAAACAAAAATCGCAGCAACTGGTGAGAAAGAGAGCCGACACGAAGAAACCATGGAACCAACAGAAGAAAATACACGAACGCCAGAAATGTTGATGAGAAAAGGCTCTACAAGATGCTTAAGAACCAAGTCAACTCAAAATACAAAAAAGGCTAGGCAGAATTTGATAGAAGGCTGCTGTGAGGGAATCAACGAAAATATGAAGAAGGGAACTATCGACACAGCATATAAACTGGTGAAGAAACATTTTGGAGAACGGAAAATGAAAATCAATGTCAGGTATGCAAACGGGAATATACTGATAGAATGTGAAGATATTGGCAATAGATGGAAGCAATTTATCGAAGAACTCTACCAAGGTCCGAGGTCGATGGAAGAAAACCTGATCAAGGACAAGAGTGAAACGGATGACGAAAACTAGTGTCCATACATACTGAGGAGAGAATTCGATAGCCCAGTGAAAGACCTTAAGCAAACCAAAGCCCCTGGAGCAGACAGAATCCACGAAGACATCATCAAAGTACTTGGATATAAAGCCATCTACACTCTGTTCAAACACTACAATTTCAAAAGAGGGATGATCGCGATACCAAAGAAGAAAGGGACAGAGAAATGTGAGGACTACCGAACCTTGAGTCTTGTATCACACGCATCAAAAATACTTACGTGAATAATAAGTCGAAGGATGGATTGAAAAATTGAAAATCGTCTATCGGAAAACCAATTTAGCTTTAGGAAGAACAGAAGAGCCAGGATAACCATACTCTGTCTTGAAATCATGATAGGGAAACAAAACATATGAATAAGCAACTGTATTTGGCATTCGTGGACTTAGAGAAAGTCTTCGACAATGTGGAGTGAAGTAGTATGTTTGGACTACTGGAAAAACTCGGAAGAGATTACAACGACAGAATCTATCAGCCATACAAGAAGCAAGTAGCCACGATGAGAATGAGAAATGGTAGGCATATAGAGGCTAAAATTAACAATGGAGTTAGACAAGAATACAATCCATCACCTGCATTATTTAACCGGCACCTGGAAGAGGCAATAAGAGAGGCACAAGGAATCAGATTAATCGGAATGAGGGTCGAGAAAGAAGAGATAAACATGCGACGCTAAAACGTATACCTGAAGATAAGCAGCAACATCAATACATAAACCTGGAAACATGGATTTTTTACGATATGGACTTATTTTTGTCTCTCTATTTTCATTGTGGCAGAACGTCTTTTCCCCAGTATATTTTCTTCTTCAAATTTTATGTTTTGATAAATTATATAATTCCATAGGCAAACGTTACAGCATTATAATACTTGCTTTAAATATAGTTTTAATTAATAATTCCATTTTTATTTTAAATTTTAATTAAGGTAATAATTTATCTAAATTTTTATTTGAAGACATAGTTTATTATTAGGTTCTACTTATCATAAAGTATGCATAGTGGAGTTTCAGAATGTTTTTCTTTTAAGAAATTACCATGTATTCTTTTATTGAGGAGAAGCCAAAAATATTTTGCCAAAAACATGATTTTCTTAGGTTTTAGTATGTGTATTCAACGATCTATCTTGGACGAAACCTCTTGCCCACACAATTAACAGAGAATTTCTGGAGGAATGTGGAATACGTTTTTTGGAGATAGAGGCACTTTTTTAATGAACATTTCGACCAACGGTGTTGGTTCCGTTTCACATTGAATGCAGTTGGTTTTCACAGTCCAACTTTTTTGTGTAAGGATCTTAGTCTTTTCAGAGGGTTAAGCACTGATCTACTGACCGGTAGTCTGGAAGTAGGGGTTCGATTCCGATTGACGCCATTAAAGACCCTCAACCTCACCCAAGATGAATGTATTTTTGGGCACCAATTCTAGAGGAAAAACTATTGGCAACGCAGGGATATAAACTGACCCTTTTCTTTGATTAGTGAGTTTCACACGCTGTTGGGCCTAAATTTGGTGAGCTCCACCTTCACCTATCAATTCAAACACTTGGTTGGTAATTGCGCGTTGGTATCACGTTATTTTTGACACCATTGACCGATTTCAGCTTCGTAAAAGTTGTCCAAAAGCTATCAAAAGTAAAATTTAAACATTCAGTAGCGTCTCCTTTAGAGACTAGAGGAGGAAAATAAGGGAATAAGTGAGAATACGAGGTTTGTTTAAAGGTATCCCGAACTCTTTTATTGCGAAAAAATACTTCACTGACAAATGATTGGCCAAGATCCCTGTCAAAGTATTCTCCTTCCCTACGTACACACTTTTCCCAACGGGTGTTTCACTTTTTGAAAGTGTCCTGGGACGCTTCTTTCGGAATGCTCATAAGTAGAATTTTTGCCCTGTTGAATTTTTCCTAGCTTTAGAATAGCGGCAAATATATATCCTTTGAGCCGGTTTATTAGTTTAGGGAACAGGAAAAGTCAAATGGAGCAAGGTCTGGTGAGGATGGTTGGTTTAGATGCACAACGGTCTTGTTTTTGGCTAAAACCTCACCAGTTCTGAGACGAGTGAGCCGGATCGTTGTGGCGAAAAATGTAATCGCCGCTCCTCCCAAGTTCATGCCGTTTTCGCCTGATTCTCTCTATTAGGCGTTTCAGTTTAGGTAGGTCTTTGCGGTGCACAAACCCCTAACCATCGAAAAAGCAGTCAAAGTTACCTTGATATTCGAGTAAACTTGTATAGTTTTTGGGGGCGGGGAATTTTTCGCCAAACCATTATCAAGATTGCACATTTGTTTCGATATCGTAAGCATAAAGCCATGACTCATCACCTGCTATACTCCTAAAAAAGGATTCATCCTCTCCAGCTCAAACGAGCAGTTCCAGATATACTGCTGCTACTTGTCTGCTTATCATCAAGCGAGGCACAAATTTGGCCAGGACCCGAGGCATTCACAATTTTTCATTCAGGTTATCACAGCACAAACGAATCGAGAGCGCGACTCTTCTCCAAGTTTTCTGACAGTCAATCGTCAATTTGCACGAACAAGATCGCTTACTTTCTCGATGTTGGGGTCATTATTTGGCGTTGATCACCGTATGAAATACTCATTGTCTTTCACTGTATACCGCCCCTTCTTGGACCACGTAACCCACTCATAACACGCTGTAATTTTCATAGAATACTCACCGTAAGTCTTGGTAATCAACTCAAAATTTCTCTGAAGGATTTGCACAGTTCAACGCAGAATTTTACGGAACACGCCACTTCTTTAAGACCTCTTTCCGATTTTTCGCCACACCCCACGAACATTTCTTCTCATAAATACCTGTATCTAATCAACAAAACAAGATATCAACAAGGTGGTTAACGGAAAAGACTTGGGAAGTTTCTACAAACACATATATTTCAAGTAAAAATTTAAAATAACCAATCGGAGGCGCGCAATTAAAACATTTCAAGAACCTTTAGTACAGACCCCATACTCCACGTGGCTGAGACATATTGTAAAGAAAAGCTAAAATCTCAGCAATCACTGAGGGGAGATAGGGGAATGGAGTGGGGTTGACAGAAAGTATAATGATGTTTAAAGAGAATTTGATTTTATGGAAAACTGTCATTCAAAATTTATTTTTTAAATATGTTTTCCAGTGAAAATCCCTAACCTTGTGACATTTACGATATTTAAAATTTCTGGAATAAAATGAAATTCATTCATGTTTTTCAAATATTCTCAGCAGTTTTGGGCACAGGAGTTCTTGTTTTTATAAAAACATAGAAATTTCTTTCGAGTCTTGTCAATTTAAATTAGGGTAAGCAATAGCTTTTGCCTCAATAAATTATTGTCGCTCTAGACCGGATTTAAACACAATCCTTAGAATTCAAAATTATAAAATTACACTGAAAAGAGGTAATATAAACTGCCCTAAGTCAAACTGACTCTTAAGAATTATACTTTGTGAAATACAAGGGAATATAGTAACGTGCGGAAAATTGTAGAAGTTATTTGATCACAGGCATGTTATTTCAGTGTAGATGTAATCGTTTTTGACGACTATTTTGTCACAAAAGTTTGCCCATAGTTACTTTAGCAATAGATACCTTTATAGATCAATATTATTATTAGGTAATCTACCGTTTAAGGTAGGTTTTTGGATGGACACAACTATCAAATAAACATTTTTGTGACTCCCCACCTAGCAAACTAATCTATATCAGGTCCCTCTTCATCTCGGTGTACTTCTTTCCTCCCTTCATCCCGTCCAACATCCCTATCCTGTTCCTACCCTTTCCTCGCTTGCCCAACATTCTCCCCTCTATTACCTTCTTCAACACTCCACTACCGCTCAATACGCCTTTCATCCATTTTTCCTGCCTCCATAGGATTTCTCTCAACAAACCCCTCTCCTCACCCACCATCTCTAGTACTTCCTCATTTGTTTTCCTTTCGGTCCATTTCACCTTCTCCATTCTTCTCCACACCCACATTTCAAAAGCCTCCAATCTACGTCTATCCTCTTGCTTCAGCGACCACGTTTCCGCGCCGTACATAGCTACGCTCCATATCAGAGTTTTTACGAGTCTTGTCTTAACATCCCTACTCAACGTCCCCGTCGTCAACTCCCTCCTCCTTGAGAAAGCCTCCTTGCCTAGCGCAATTCTTCTCCTTACGTCCCTACTACTTTGACCGTATTGGTCCAAAACACTTCCGAGATATGTAAACTGTTCTACCTGCTCTATTTTTTCCCCGCCTATTTTAATATTTAGCTTAGCGTTTTTCTTTCTGGAAAATCGCATAACCTTTGTTTTATTAATATTGATTCTCATACCATATCTATCGCACTGAACCTCCAATTCACTCAGCAATGCTTGCAACCCCTTGGCTGACTGAGCAACTAAAGCTTGGTCATCAGCAAACCTAACCGATTTTACGAATTCCCCTCCGACTTTCATTCCTATCTCCAGTTCTTCCCATGCCTCTTTAATCATTTCCTCCACATATACGTTGAACAGCACCGGTGACAATGGGCAACCCTGCCTTACCCCTCTTTTTAACACTGCTCATCCGGACTCTCCGTTCCCCACTCGCACCTGCGCAGTTTGAGACATGTACAGGTTTCACTGTCAATTAAAATACAAGTAATGTACATGTATGCACTCTACATCTTGTACTCTACTTCCATCTTTCCTGCTTCTTTTGGATTTCTTCCTACATATTCGTCTTCTCCCCACCATTCCTATAAGGTCTTGTTTGTTTTCCTTCCTGTCTGTCCCTTCACTCCTCTCATCCTTCTCCAAAATCACATTTCAAAACCCTCTCATCTACGCCAATAATCTTTTGCTTCAGTGACCACGTTTCCAAGCCGAACAAAGAAAAGCTCAATATCAAAGTTTTCACAGATCTTTACTTAACATCTCCATGCAATGTCCCTGTGATCAAAACCCTACTCCTTTGATTTATTTATAAAATGCAGCATTCACATTTCTCCTCAGATCTCCTCTGTCACAACAGTCTCCCCTTGCCACACAACTTTTTTGGTGGCCCGCAGGGTATTTATGTAGATGTAGATGAACATGTGGATGAAAATAATGATCGATCAATATATCTTTTATGATATTTTGTACATCAAAACCAGCCCGAAATGGGAAGATAGCAGTGAAAAGGTGAGTATCGACATAAAATCCATTGTTAATGAATTTCTGGTAATGGTTGTGAACAAAATCATCGTGGATATGGTATCAGAAAAGGTAATGGTTTGAAGCAGTGAGTTGGTTCCTGCTTCGAATTGATAACTGATTCATCTAACTTGCTTATATTTTCATTAAACATTTGCAGCATTAAATAAGATTGAAGAATGGATTGAACTTGCGAGAAAAAATGAGTTGAATTGCCTTTCACTTCCCGTCCATAGGAAAATAATATCACCCATGCTGCGTAGACACAATAAGGCTTATTTAACGTTTTGATAACATTGACCTCTAGATTTTCCGTGAAAACATTAATCAGAATAGGTGGTAGCAGTCAATCTCTTTAATTCTGTACGCTTGATAATGGTGTGAAAACATTCAATGCCGTTGTGTATTACCATAAATTGCAGTCTCTCAGTTATATTAATTAGCTAGAATTAGATCCATCACGTCACAGCGCTTGAAACTGATTGTCTAAATGTCCAATAAAAAATGTATTGATTTGGTAATACACGATATTTTGTTACTTTTATTAGTCAACGTTCAAATAAGAAATAGAGTTGACCTTCATCTTTTAAATATCACCCAACTTTTTTCAGTGATTTACCGGAATAATAGTAATAAAATACAAGATACGTTCCGAAAGTAATGCAATTAAAATTCCCGCGCCGCTCCTATTAGTCAGAGTAGAATCAATCTACTTGGAATAGATTAGATAAAGCAAATGTTAACCGAAAAATTAGCCTTGATACTCTCCAATTTGTGGAAGAAGAAATATTGTATACCTCTGCGCGCCGACCTGTCAGGAAAAAAATGGAATCGACGATAGGGAAACTTTACGCGAATACTAAATTTTGTGCTCAACTGAAAATATCTCTTGAGGAGACTAACAAAATGATTTTTAAGGTTTACGAGGACTGTGTTCCGTTCCACTCTCAAGTTTCGAGGCCTTTAAAGGCCCTTAAGGAGGGCCTGGAAGAGGTTCACGACGAACGCTCTGGGTGGTCGGCAACTAGCAAAACCGACAACAATGTGACTCGTGTTCGACAACTGTTGGACTCGGACCGTCAATGGAGTATCAAGATGGTTTCCAATGATCTGAAATTGTCGTCTACTGTTGTGTTTTGCATTGTTACTGAAGAGTTAGCGATGACGAAAGTTAGGGCCGAGCTCGCGCTCAAGGGGTTGTCAGACGACCAAGAGACCAACTGAGCGGAAATTTCAAGTTAACTTTTGCAACGCATTGAAAATGAACTAAATTATTTGAAAAACGTCATCACTGATGAAACCTGGGTTTTTGAAAACGGCTCGGAAACAAAACGCTAAAACTCTGTGTAGCACACCGACCAGTCACCCAAGACGAAGAAATAAAGAATGAGCAAATCATAAGTGAAAACAATGCTCATTGTCTTCTTCAACATTAAAGAAGTGGCTCACTAGGAGTATTTTCCTCGAGGACTGACAGTCAACGCTGCCTACTTCGTGGTTGCGCTAGAAAGCGTCTCCATGGGGAGAAAATACTTCTCCGCTACTTGGCACCTCCTACACGACGACGCCCCTTGGCACAAGGCGCTACGAGTCCGCGAATTCCTGCCCAAACATCAGGTATTAGATCACCTTATCCTGCAGATTCCTTTTTGTTCCTTTGGTTTAAGGCAGCCCTGAAAGGAACCCGTTTTTCGTCCATAGAAGAGATCCATTCAGACGTGACGAAGACCTTGCGGGAGGTCCTCGAAGACTTCTTTTTGGGCGCGTGCCGGTCATGGTAGAGTCACCAAAAAAAAAAGTACAGGCCCAAGGTCAGTACTTTGAAGAATTTTAAGTGTTTGTCCAAATCTGTTCAATAGGTTATTTAAAAAAAAGTAATTGCATTACTTTCGGAACACCCTCTGTACATTATCGTCAGTAATGGCCGACATCAATTATTGATAACTTTGTAAAGCTTTGTTATGTGTCAGGAAACATATTTGACTTTCTAGATAAACGTGAGGGTGCCTATTTTTTAGATTCCTGTGCGGTAATAACGTAAATAATGCATAGGTGAAACATATAAATAATTTTCTTTATTCTTCGGTCAATTATATCAGTCTTATACTTCATCATCCTTATCATATTATATAAAGGGTATGGAAAAAATTATATTATTAATTAGATAACTGTGAATTCTAATAATATAATGTTATATTAGATTATTGGGAACTCTAACATCAGGCATATTGCATCAGGCATCGTCTGAATACTTGTTAACATAATATGCGTTTCTGCGGTCAACTTCGGAAAATTATGTCTCTTACTCTAAAAGTTTGAGTAAAAGAAATATTATATTTTCAACGCAAAGGTATATATGAACTAAAAGTTCGCAAGTTTATTTATTAATATTATAGGATCTTCATTTGTAGTTACATCCAAATTTTGGTTGACAAAAGAATTTGGTTGCTTCATTTTCATTTCCGACTCCGACGCGACCTGTTAAAAAATATGCCTCAGCCTTTAAAATTTTGAATTATCTTTATACAATTTCAAGAAATTATCTTATTGAATGGAATTCTTTTTGTTTTTACAACAATAAAAAAAAATTATACATATTCTAAACTAAATTAAATTTTCTGAGTTCCAACGTTGAATTATTAACTGCTTTTGACTTTTACCTTGTTATTGAAGTATGGAATACAACTCTGGAGGTAAAGGAAATAAATGAATAATGGAAACCTTCCGGAATTTAGTATTTTTTCTTATTCAGAGAAAATGTTGGGCTTATTCCGTATTGATGTTGATATAATTTAGTGTAACCACTTTTGACGTCATTACGAGTTTGGATATTCTTTATTGCGTTCAATTAGGAGTTATCATTAACTATAAAATTCACGCATGAAGGGTGGAAATATGACACATGAAGTATAAAGAGTACATATGTATTGCCTATTGCTAATAATAATCGAGATGTCGCATTCGGTTTCGCGGGACCCATCGTGCACAAACACGACTCTAGCAAAATATCTGATACTATCCTGTGATTGACATCAAATGACATCTACAATATTTGTTGTAATAATTATATCGTTTTTTGACGACCTTCTGTGAGGTAGGCAGGAGATGTAGTGTAAATATTTAATTTCATAAGTTTTTGGTACGGTCCATCTTCCTTTGAACTTTCTCTGTCTCTCCTTTTTATATTTTCAAACCATATGTACGCCCCGCGGTAGGAAATAAAAAGTTTTCCATGGGCAATATTTTTATACATTTATGTAGACCTCGACTAAGAACATACGAGACAGAAAAAAATCAATGCAGCTTGTTACTCGTCACATGTTACCACCATTATTAAAGTAGGATAAATGTTTCAAATTGCTGCAGCCACCGCTGATGCAATACTGAAGTATATTAAATGAAAGTTTTGCCACATTTATTTATTATGTTACAGTAAATTGTTAATTGAAAATTACATTTTAATATTATAAAGTATCATAATAAAACAGTATTTATTTTAATGTACATTTATCGTAGACTCACCTGATAATTGTCTGCGCTGCAAAGTCTGATGTTATTAAAGAGAGCAATTTTTAAAATGGTAATACTTAACTTTGACAACGTGCGGCGTTTTTTAAATACGGCCTGAAAGGAACCAGCCGAAGATTTATCAAATGCCAACATTGATATTTTACGTTCTTGACAACTGCTTTATGCTGCAAGACTGACCAACCAACATTCCCATTGATTGTATGCTACAGTGGCGGCACTTTGGTTTATTAGGAGCGTGAACTGGTTTCGGTATATTTATTAAAATTGTTTCAATATTCAAATTATTCAACTTTTTTTGGGATGCCTTATGCCTATCCGCTTGAGCAAAGAAGCAGTAAAATAAAAACCAGCGGTTCACGATACAAGAATTTTTTTTCTCTTTTCATATCTTTCTTCTTGGAAACGGTCGAGGTTTTATCCCGGTTTTATAGGTTTACCTAAAGGGGTAACGGTCCCGAAGAGTTTGGGGGGCACCTCTGCCGTGGACGTTACTAGCCCTTCCACCTCCATTCACTTCAGACACTCGTCTTGGCTCTTCACCTCCTCCCCCCCGCCGCCCTTCGCCCATTTATCATCATCCACTTATCCACTCTTTCTCCTACCCCACCTCCGCATCCCGGCCCTGGCCGTCACATCCAATCCCCAAGGCTCACAAACGCATCTGTCTTTCACCTTTCCTCAGCCAACTCTCTTCATTCAATCTGCCCTATTCGCAGTATTTTTTACGGGAGAAAACCATTAACGTGGCTCTTACTTTTGAAAATCTGAAAACTATTCATTGTGGGAAAAGCAAATGTTTCTTACAAAATATAAGTTAAGCATTTTTCCGATTTAAACCCGTAGATCTGGTGTAACTTGGAAGAAATTAACCTTACAATTAAGGTCAAATGAAAATTTCAGTTTCGACTTCGGCGTAAATATGAAATTTAATGGTGCTCGTAAAACAAGAATGACTAAGCTGTTTTTTTATTTTCCAATGGACACAAAACCATTATTTGATCAAATGAGTCTTTAGTTTTAATGAGGATGTCTGGTTCATGTGATTAATTCTCTTGACATGGAAATTTCACCGTAAATTCTGGACCTAATTCATCAAGGAGATTGAGCTTTAGATCGCATAAAAGTGAAGTTTGTACAATGACTTTCCCTTGCTTTGGTAAAATATAGGTTACAAATCTAAAAGATTTTTCTAACCCATTTTTCTCTCAAATTTCACATTCATGGTAAATTCGATGAAAATAAGTTCAGCTATAAATAATTAATTGCGCTTCAGGCAGAAATCCATTCACTAAAACATTTTTTTATGATTCTTTTCATCATTAATTTTCAATTAAATTTCAACCACGGTGTACTAGCATAGAATGAAAAGACCCCAATTGTCAATGATATTTTCAGCCACCGAAAGAAAGTATAGGATCAAGAGTTAAAAGTGACGAAAAGGACGATTCTTACCCACGACTTTTTATTGAGCCGGATGAATAGTATGACATGAAGGGCTTGGTTCGCGATTCCCTGTTAACCAGCGTCAATAAAGACGCTTATTACGAGTGTCTTCTCGTTTTAGTTGAAATTTGAAAGTTAACTGTTAGCGAACGGGGGAAAAATCTTTCCAAAACCGGAATTCCAGGGTTCCTGCTCGATTGGGACGAAAAATGTCAGGTACAATTTTTATCCATAGAAATATAGTTTTACAAATTTAGAGTTTCATAATTTTTGACAAGCACCTACATAATTACTATAATTCTCATCACAGATTAGCCGATGTACCGTTTTACCGCTTTCTGATGGATGATTTTCTTTCCATTGTGATTCCACATCAAAAGGTCGAATAACGAAAATTTAAAGCATATACAAACGTTTTTTGTTGTTAAAAAATCACTATTATAGGTCGATTAACATTGATTTTCTCCTTATGAAGACTGTGATTCAAACCCAGCGATAAAATCCAAGTGCGGTAACATAAGGATATTTCATCAATTAACAATAATGTATGTTTGCGTTACTTTGTAACCAGCGGGCGAACAATCCTTCGGGCATTAAACATTCTCATTTTGGTAGACCTCTTTTACTCTTAGCGTGTTGTTTACCTCTTCATTCACGTTCCTTCCCACACTTACTCTCCTTACCCTTCCCACCTCCCTTATTTTGGCCGCTTTACGAGCACCACCTGGTGCGAACCCTTCCCACCTCTCCTCACTACCCACTCAACTTTTATACTTACCTCCGCCGGAATGGAGAAGTGCGTGGGTCTGGGTTTGCGAGGCGTTAGATGGCGCTGCATTTTTCGACCATGTGGAGGAACATGGGGGAATAAGCAGTCCCACAGTGTCTTGGCCACCGTTTACTGTCACTCTCTTCTCGTTTGCCGATGGATTCGGACCACTCTCTCCTGGGGGATCAGTTCCTCTTCCACGTGGGGAGTTAGGAAGGATAGAAAGAAAGGGAAGTTTCATTTCTCAGAACTATATCCTGCCTGAAAACGCTTTCTTTCGCAGAGTTATTAAGGGATTAGTTGCTCTTTCTTTACTCTCTTGGAAGAATTGGAAAATTAAACTGTTTTTTCGATTGTTTTCGGTCATATTTATGGAAGGTTTCTTCCCTACCCTCGTTCTTTCTCTCATCCGGGAATTCCCCCTCAGTACATTTTCCTATTCCTTCCGGCCATCGTCTCCTTCCCCCTGACGCCCACTCAAGCTTCCCAATCCCTTCACCAACCCACAATCCCCCAAGACTCTAGTTCAAAGGGTCTGTACTGAGTAGGAGCGATGAATCCTCGCCGCCTTTCGAATGCAATCCGCCTTTTAAATGAAAGGAGCTCCTCCATTTATTCACGTCGATACTTCTCGTTTGGAGAAATTTGGCGTTCATGTTTATAAAATCGCGAAAATAGGGGACTTTTTGAATCTCTGCCTTAATGGACTCTCTCATCTTCTTCCCTTTTCTTGTCCTTTTTCACTTCTCCACGCCCTCGTCCCCTCCTTCCACTGTTCCCATTACCCCGCCCCCTTCACGGCCCGAGTCGGAATTCTTCCGACTTCATTTCCTCGTCCAAAGGGAGGATTCTTAACTCAATGCTTTCATAAGAGAGGAATCCAGGACTCCCTTCATGGTCCCTTTCTCCCACTCCCAAAGCCTTCACCCGCCGACAGCACCCACTCGCCCCGACTCCCCTTCCCCAAAGCGGGAGGGGAAAGAGTAATGGCTCTATTCCTTCAGGACGTAGTTCCCTCGCCTCCCCCTTTATCCTCCCGACCGTCCACCCTGCATCTTATAGGACGCCTCTCTGCTCCTGTGCCCCGGGGAGCTATGTCAAAGAGTACTTTGGCGAGATCGTGGGGTGGGGAGGAGGTCATCTCGTCCGCCCTCAACGGATCATCCATTCCACCTTCGGCCCGCGTCCCGCATCCTCTCCGCTCACATCCCTCCAGATCCCCACTATTTATTGCCTCCATCCCCCAAGTCCTACTCATTTAGCTCCCTCGTCTCTCACCCCATTCCTCCACCAAATTCGCTCGATGCCTCCTTGGCGCTGGCGGCTCACCCCTGCTCCAACCCGATCTATTCTACTCCTTCACAGTCCTTCCTCGGCGACCCCTCCCTCTCCCCTCGCCTCTCCTTCTGTCCTCCTCACAAGTCAGCTCCACCCATTCATTTTGTCACGGTCATCCGGAATTTCTCTCGGTAGTCATTCTCTCCCTCTCTCTTCATTCTGTCTATTTTCTTCCGATCGCTGTGCTATTTCTTTAATGTTGACTTTTACAATTCTCTTGCCAATCTGGCCAATAGGACTGTCACTGCTGCTTGTCACTCTCTTGACTGTTTAACGTGCATAAATGATCATTCTTCCAAAGACACCCTTTCTTTATGTGTAAGGCTTTACGTAAGTTGGACTCCCCTGCATGTTGGGAATTAGGTGTCGTAAAGGTTGCATATCCCTGTGTGCATTAGTTATTGTGACTTTGTTATAGGCTGTCTGCCTTTTATATTATGACCGAGAAGAGTTGTGGTTATGCTCTACTCGTTAATGGGGCCCTTTAGTCGTTATTCTATTGTCGAATCAAGAAACATTCGTCGTATGAATGATGTATTATCCATTTATGAAGTAGAAGACATCCCTCCACCGTTCAGTTAAGCAGGAAAAGTTCGGTAAAATCAAAACATGATGCGAAATAACAATTCATCATGAAAAGTATAATAAATAAATATTGATAGTACTCACCGATATAATCATAATCTAAAAAGTTTCCGCATCACCGCTATATATTCACGGTAGACTGAATGAACAGTAGTGCACTGATTATGCAGAATTTTAATGGATTAGGAACTCAAAAAATAGTTATAATCCCTGATTAAAAGACAATGAAAAACCTAGCAATAAATTTTCAGCTCCTTATTTGGTTTACCTTCTTTGATGTTTTCCTAAACTAGTAATTTCCTCCCTCCTCCTCTTTCGCCCCATGTCTACACTATGATTCAGCGTTCCCTTAAAAGTAATAGTTATTACATTCTGCCTCGGCAATACTCTCCTTCATTTCATTAATTCTCTTCTTCTACTCCTACGAGTATTACATCTGTCTCCTCCCAATTTAACGTTTACGTCCAGCGTTTTCAAGAAACTGCGGGAGATGCCGCAACAGTAACTTTTAACGGAGTCATCCGCTATTCCGCTATAATTGTTGCATTGTAATGAACACGTAGCGGATGACTCCGTTAAAAGTCACTGTTGCGGCATCTCCCGCAGCTTCTTGAAATTTGTCAAAGGTATGAACAGCCTAAGTGTTTGAAATTGGCTTTAACCTCGTGGACTGTGGCGCGTCGCCCACGACTACGAATGCCTGTGACATTGTATATACGGTATTTCGTCACAGCATCTTGTTCCTTTAAAGCCCCCAAAATTTCAGAGTCTAAGAGGACGCCTCAATCTAATGTTTGAGAAGATGAGTTCACTGTGATCATTATCCCAATGTTGACCGTTATTTGTGTTTTGTACCTATATACCAATTTGTTTGGTATTGTGAAATCTGTTGTTTTAGGCTCGTTTCAGATAGTGTATATTACATTTAAAAACTTTTGACTGCAAATGCAACAAAATGTATTTGTAAAAAAATTGGTCTGGTGGACCGAAATAAAGATTTATATGTGGAAAAAAATAAATAAATAACTGGCTAAAGCCGGAGATCGAAAGATCCGGGTTCGAATCCCGGTCAAGGCGAATGATTTTTACTCTCTGAAATTGTTGCATTGTAATGTGAAGAAAAAAAGGTAGCTTAACTGGCTAATGCACTTGGCCGGATATCGAGGGATCCGGGTTCGAATCCCGGTCAAGGCGAATGATTTGTTGCTCTGAAATTATGGCATTGTTAACCAGCGTTGTTATAACTGCTTTAGATTATTTGTATTTTTTTTAATTTTCTATTTTGTTTGACTTTTAGAATAATATTCATATTTATATTGGAACTTTTGGTCTCGTCCTTTCCCCACTACTGTTTGTGTGCGGATTTCCCAGTTGTTATACAATCATGAAGTACCCTTTAAAATGCAAATGAAAATGTAAATATTTACTTTTCCAGGTACTACTTTTATTTTTATTACTTCGCGTCCAAGACTAATGATATATGCCAGGTCAATTTCGAACCTTTTTGCTTAAACTTTGAAACATGGATGGCCGCTTTATGCTTTAATTTATATCTGACAGTTTTGCGTTTTCCCTAATAAATTATCGACAATAGAGATCCGAGAAGGTGGATTGAAGAACAGAAAATATTCATCGTAATATTTTACATTATAACCTTAATGTTACTTACTCGGTGATACTAAACTGATCATACAGTTTCAAAAGTAATCCTCGATGATTTACAGGCTGGTATAATATTTAGACCGCAAAAACTGTGTCCATGCATAGAGGATGTTTTAATAGAAAACATTTTGCTCAAGATGTTTGAATACAAGGAAAATTGTCAATTGTAAAATCGTTAAAATTTAACATAGGCTATAGTAAAATTGTCATTATCATAGGATCTATTTATTAACACTCAAATACTGATACGAATGTATACATTTGTGTAGTAATGATACGGAAGCTACAAAAATTAGAAATGCCACATGACCTCAGATTCATTATAAGAGAAAATTACTGATAAAAATTTCAGGAAAGGGATAGCGCAATAGCTCGAAAACATAGATAACTGAATTTTTACGCGCAAAATATTCCTAACTAGACTACTGGAGAATCTTGGAGAAACCATATCAACAGATAAAATAGTAGGTGTGCCTAATTTTCAGCTGTGGAGTTACGCTTACAAAACCCAATTCAACCGCCACCCTACATAACGGTACTGGGTAAGAAAGATGCATATACTCTTTATTGTAATATCTTAAAATATTGACATCTTTTTAAATTGACATCTTAAAATATTCTAATACCAGGCGAGTCACTAGGTAGGCGATTTGAAGAGTGACTTCGCCGTTCTAGTAGTCATATGAATTTGAGAGAAGAAAAAGCCTTCATTGTGATAATATATTTTCCAATAAAGTCTTTAGACCTTTTTAAATTTGATTATATAGGCTATTCATTGTTCCGTACGGGACTTCTGTGACGGAAAAAAGAGTGATGGTTTAAATATGTGCTAAAGTTAGTTACTTTCATATTATTCGGCTGGTTTAATTAATGAAAATAATTTTGGGGGGTGCTTTTATCGACGACATGCAGGATGCAATAGAAAAATGAATGCCTAGCAAATTGAAAAGTGAGAGGACCGAACCTAGATGGTACAACATAGAAGTGTGTAAATTGTTAAATCACAACAGAGCATTGTATTTAAAAATGAGAAAATCACGCAAGTACGAGTCAAGAAATAAACGATACGAAACATTACCAAAAAAACAGCTAATGGAAAAGATGTCGTTAGAAGTCAAAAGAATATAAAAATAAAAAATTAGGTGAAGATTTGGACAATAACCCAAAGTATCTTTGGTCAAATGTACTGGAGGCTTAGTCAAACAAGCTGACAGTGTCATCCATAGAAACAACTGGCAAAAACGTACTTCCGGTTCAGAAAAAGCAAGTGAATAAAGCGGTTAATAGTTTAACCGTTTAAAAAGTTTAAAAACGTTTCTAATAATCCTTTGAAAGAAACACGGCGAGTCATTGCCCGATCGCTTCGATGACCCTATGTCTGAAATCGTAATGTCTTCTCTTTGAATTGAACGCCAACTTGAAGACATCAGTCCAAAAAAACCGCCAGATACTGATCAAATCCCTTCTTGCGTAGACAAAGCGTTGCCCTCAGAAATAATTACTTATTTGGATATAATATTTAGGAAATCTTTAATTGATCACATCGAACCCAATGACTGGAAAATGGCCAATGTTACTCCGATTTTTAATAATGGTGATATGGAAGTTCCGAGTAACTTCAGACCCATCTCTCTTGCCACCAACTTTTGCTAAATCTTATCGCATATTTGTTACATTACTTTAAGTTAAATCAAAAAATAACTCGATTCTCTATATATTTACTATTTATATATTTATTTTTATATATTTATTTTTGTATATTTATTTTATATATATATATTTATTTATTTTATATATTTATTTTTATATATTTTTTTGAAAGACCTAACTGACAACTGTCGAAAGATTTTTTAAAGTTCCTCATAGAAAGGTGCTTCAAAAGTTGGGATGTAGATAGAGTGTATTAGACCGGTATCATAAATTTCTAACAGGCCTTTAAATAAGGGTCGCAATAGATTTGAATCCACTTCTTCATCTAAGGCCCCAAAAACCACCGCAAGGTTTGGAATGTTAGGCCACCACCCGAAAAACACAGTAAAACAATATGAAAAACTAACGAATGCATTCAAATTTACACACACATATATTCATGCAATAACCATGCTCATTTACACGAATGCAATTACATATACTATCAACTAACATACGCATGGACATACCCCTATGTCTATGACATATACCTTATGTCTACGCAGCATTTAATCTTTTTATGACTTGTAAATCGAATTTCTTTACTATTTTTATAATAACTTTGATTTTGTTGCTAACATAATTCCTGATTGTCTGGTGAAAGAAGAAATAATTGTATCAGTCTCTACTTGAGGTCCAATCTACCTGATAAGTGTGGGGCCAAAATAATTTTTTTTGTGTCATTGTTAAGCTTGATTTTTCTCAGCCATCCTAGACGTCTCAGTCTCACTTGTTCTCTCTGCATCTCATGTGGCTCCCAGCCTAATTCCTCTAAAAGGCTCTTATACTCGTCTTCTTATCGAAACAATTTTCGAAGAATCTTGTGGGTATTCTTTTAACTCTATCAAATTATTTTAGCCCCACTTTCTCCCAAGGGTCCGAAAACACTTGCGGTGTAATCCAAATGTGGCCTAGTTAGCCCGAAACAAAACCTCTCTTTGACTCTCTCATTACATTTTTCCACCACCCGTTTATTGAATCTAAATTTCTCTAGAGCAGATCCGCATACTCACCGGGTATATGCTACCTATGAAAAACGTGGGGTTACAACTACCCCAAAATATTTAACTTGGTCTGACGTATTTAGCACTGAACCCTATATTTCATTATCTGTGCCCTGCTCATCACTTCCTTTGCTCTAAAATTTCAAAACTGCGAATTTGAATATGTTAGGAACTAATCTCCTTTCCTTTTGACCAATCCGATATTGTTCTCAATGTGCAATCTACTGGGGTCTTTATTTCCTTGAATACCACCTTGTTGTCTGCAAATGAGTTTGCTGCTAACGTATTCCGCTTACGTCATTAATGCATTAACAGTATCTGACTGCATTATCCAACACATTAAGCGTCACATCGTGTGTCTCTTAAGAAAGTGTTATCGATCCGCTTCTGCCCCTTATAAAAATAAATGACATCGAGTCTTATATTCCCAGTAAACTTTGTCTATTTTCAGACGATTCAGTGATATGTAGCGAAACATAAAGTCATGAAGTCATGTTATTTACGTTATCTTACGACCTGAATGCAATCTAAAATGGGTACGAGATACGGGAGCTAGAAATAATTTGACTATATCTGTTTCAATAAATTTTTGGAGTAGTATTTCTCTCGAAAATATACCATTCTGGGAACCAATAGAAAAAACGGACACTCGGTAATGCACTTGAGTGTAGCGATAACCAAAGATCTATCCTGAGGAAAATACATTTTTGAAATTTGAGAAATAACAAATTGAAAGTTCAAATTAAGATTCATAAAAAGGTAGCGTGAGAATTGTAATGAGATACCCAGCAGATTTATTATTTCACGTTAGTTAGACTCCACCTAGGGTATGTTCAGGGTGCATTGGTTCCTCACAAGGTAAGCTTGATTGTGGAACTAGATCGAGTACAACGTAGAGTAGCTAGGTTTGTGAAAAGTTTTTATGAGTAAGGTGACAGTGTCATGACCCTATTGGAAGAATTAAGATGGGAGCCATGACCGGGGGTTTAAATACAGGATAAATTCACTCCGTAAATTTGAGGCAGCTCACATATCAGAGGATGTTAAGGTTGTATGACCGGCCCTGACATACTGAGGTTGATCAGATAACGTACGAAAAATCAGGAAGATAATTAGCAGAACGGATGGATTTAAAATTACGATTTTCCTCGTACCATTATAGATTAACATAAATGTGACGGAAATCGCGCAGGAGATAATTAGATTTGGCTGTTTATATATCTTTTCTATATCCTTCATATTAGTTTTCATTTGTCTTTATAACAGATCTGACGAATGATTTGCATATACCTATCCAGTTATTGAATATTGTTGCTTCCATATACCTTCTGTCATGCGACTAACTTCCAGTGTATGATCAAACGAATAATAAGGTCTTCCGTCCGCTATTCGAAATTATTATATCATTTTTTTAACTTAGCCATTTAATCATTTTTCCTTCTATAAATAACACCAGTTTTATTATTAAAACATTAAAACAAAAATTTTATGGATAAATAAACCATGTACATTCATGCGTTCCACCTTGCCCTCAATATTTATTACACAGATTAATGTCAATATTTCAATAACCTTGAGAGCACTTAATATTCATGGCTACCTATAAGCCATCGCTGATTCGTTCGGTAGAGTGTGATTAAATTAAAATAATAATCTCTCTCAATAAAATATTTTTAAAATATTAGGAGCTAGCTGTCAAGTATGTATCACAAACACCGGTTAAAACTGTTGTAATCAGTTTTATTTTCAACCAAGTATCCTCGTTCAACTCATTTTCTACGCAAGCCAGAACCGATTTAAATTTTCTGATTATTACTAACCCGTATATCCATTCTTAATATATGGAACTTAGAACCTAGGTTAGAGAGTATTGCATTCGTTACACAAATGTTCCCCGAGCGATCTAGCTGAAAAATAATGTGGTTGTTCTTTCCTGCATGTTATTTTTTATTCAACATATTCATCTTTTTAACAGTTACATAACATAATTTGATTTTAGATGCATTGAATATACCTATCATTGAATATTGTTGCATTTAAGTACCTTCTTTCGAGTGATTAACATTAATATATTTGTGTAGAGGTGACATCATTGAGATTTTGCATGCATGGCTGAGGGCCGAACACTCCCAGCCACACGCACATGCGGCGGCTTGGGGTGGGTGTCCAGTTCTAGTTAAATATAATACTGGTTGCAATAATTTTCTCTCCAGTCATCTCTTCATGATCTGGGATAAGTACGAGTATATTTTATTCTAAATCATACCAGATGGCCTGTTAACTATCTGAATTTGGATTTCGAAAGCGTAGTATTCAGTGGAAGTTTTACTTGTATTACTTAATTGCCCATTTCATTGCGTATTACCATTATTAGGGAGGCCTTCGGACCTCAATATTACTAAATAATCATTACGTGGGTGCACTACAATGCGGCTTTAAAATTTCTGGACGCGTCAGTGGCTCTTATTTAGAATTCATTCATTGATTCTGTTACGAACCGTTGGAGAAATTCCGTCGCCCGATTGATTCGCTCCCACCCGATAGCGACGCCGCGCCGCTCAACAGCACCACTCCCCCCGCACCTCTCTTACCACCCCCTACCAGCTCCGCCCCCACGCCTCTTCCATTTTCCACTCTCAGGCACCCGCTCGCATCTTGCTTGCATACCTTTAATTCAAAACTCAAAACTTAACTCCGCCGGCACTTGAAGTTTCTCCGCCTTTCTTAAACACGGCAAAGTTTTTCAATGCCTCGGTTGAACTCAACCGTCTCCTATTCTCCGATGTCGCACTATTTTTCTTTCCACTCGTTCTGGCGCTTCGATCCCCTTATTCAGTCCGTAGACACGGTGGCTTTGTTTCCTCTGCCCCCAAATCCTTGGGCGTACTAGAAGAAAGAAGACGTCAAGGGAGGCGCCCTACTACGAAGTTCACTTGCTTCGTTTAAATAAGCGAGTAGTTAACCCTATTTAAATTGAAAAAATAAGAAAACTCAATGATAAATATACATAGCTTATTTTATATTTTGTGATGAGTTATTATGCACCGTTAAATTTGAAATTGAAAAAATGTTACTCAGTGTGCGGATATGTTTAATTGAGTGCATATAGGAGTGGTTTGAGTACGTAGGGAAAAAGTGCATTTCGGTTTCACCCTAATTTTTTCGCATGCTTGTCCCGCCATGGCAAATTTCCTTCAATGTAAGTATTAATGTTTGTGTTTTATTCAAAATATGTAAAGGAATGAATACAATTAGTCAAATGGTTAAGTACACTTTGAACAGTAGTAATGGCTCGCAACATATTTTTGCGCTTAGTACGTCGATCTAAATAAGTATTTTGAAATCCTCTCTACTGGGTACCCATTCAAGGATTGAATAACCATTGAAAATTTTACTACGCCTAAAATTGTATTCAGACCCTTAATAATCAAGCACAATTCACAACTTGAACATTCCTGTGCTCGTAATTTGTAAAGTAAAGAGAGTTCGGAATAACAGGGAATGTGTTAGTTGTAAGTAAAGTCTTCAAATGTCTCCGTAATAATCAATGCGCCGTATCGATTTCCAATTGTGGAGAAAGGAATTCCGATGTCATGCAATTTACCGCAGGCTCACATTCCCGCATTCATAGTAATTAGGATCAGAAGACCCGCTTCAGACAACGAGGGAATTATTCAGACGGAGGACTACACTAGAAAGCTAAGACTACGGGGAGACGGGGTATTTACAGAGGGATTGACTTTAGGGCTGAGTAATTTAAAATGACTATTCTCCGAAACAATACGAGACTCAAATTGACAAACTCACGGAATCCAGACGCTTTTATTTCCTTTGATTTTAACTTATTTCGATTCTGGTTTTTTTAGCACACGCAGAGCCGGTACTTAATCTGTGTCAGAATACTGCATTTCTCGAGAGTTTAATGCTACTTTTCCTAAGTGCCATTCCCTTTACATGTGGCGCAAAGACAGCTTAGAATTTTTAAATACTCAACCAAACATGTCTTTTCTGCTACGTAGAAAGAAGTGCATCAAGGGCTTTGGATCATGTGGCCAAGATTTTTCTCGCTTCTCCTGCCTGTTACTTGTCCAATATTCTCATGGGTAAGTGCTTAAGGGTTTTGAAAAATCAGACATTGTGAAAGCCGTCACGCAGAGAAGTGAAAACATCAGGAATATGGAATGTTAGAGAAAAGAATGAAATTCCACATTATTGCGGAGTATTTAAAGAGTTTTAGGAATTATACGCTCCGGTGTCACTTATGTCAGTTAGATAGATAAGGAATTTTTCGGGTGAAATTAAGGAGGAACGATTTGGTAAGAGATTTTAAGATAAATCAAATAAATGTTTTCACTTTACATTTATTTTTTACATTAATGTTTTCACACCCCTTGCTTTCATTGTTTAGTAACTTTTTTATGTTGACGAGTGCCATTCTTCTGAAAAAAATCGTAATGAAATTTTTCTGGTAAGCGTAAATTCAATGCTACTTGTTTCAACGCTACTTTTACGAAAATTTCTCTATGATGAACACTTCTAAAAGTTTTAACTTTATATAGAGAAAGCTCTTGGTCTGTTTAATTTCATTGTTAAATTTCCATAATTTAAGAATTTAGTAGCAAATTAAAACTATAATTAATTTTATATTTCGAAATACATTTGGCAAAAGAGAAGGAAAAATAATGAACAGAAAAGACTAATTTGTTTCAAAAAAACATTATAATTATTTACTTTTAAAAATTGGTATTTCATATTTCATTCTGCAACATTTTTATGTTAAATGACGAACAGTATGCGAATAGTATAAAAGTCATTTTTAAGAAACTTTTCTTTTTTGCCCCTTCATTTTAACCTTTTATTTTTAGTTTAGAAATGTAATTCGTAAATTGATTTGAAGAAATTGGAGAAACCAAGGTAAACATTTTATTTTTAATCTGAATATTTGAGAGTTGGATTGAGTAATGGCAATATATAATGTAAATTTTCTAATATTTTTATCAATAGTCCCTAAACTACTACTGCTAGTATTAAGGTAGTGAATTTGCAGCAAATATTTACCCGTTACAAATTAAATCTAATTAGTATGGTTTAACGTACTCATTTTTTATTGAAATAGAAAATAAATAATTAGATATATTATGAACTTACATTTTTTTAAAGTTCTATTTATCTTCTAATTCGAAAGCATTTATGTGCACTATATGTGTTGGTTAGCAACAAAAAACGTTGAGCGCTACAGGGCAATTACTTATCAAATTATTCTGATTAATTCGACAATAAAAGTAATGAGTATCAATGTCTGAAAATGAAAGCAAACAATGTCTGAATCATTTTGTTCTATTCTTGTAAAAGATTCATGAAAAAACTTGAATCTTTCATATATTTAATATGGGGCCGCATTGACATACCATGTGTATTCTATTACAAGTTTAATTTATACTGTGTGATACAATTAGTTATAAGATTGACGGTAGAAAATTAAATAGTGATAAAGAAATCTTACAAAAATACTGGAATATTTCGTTGGTACATCCAGATTCTTAAGACTATAGAGAAGACTAAAGGCTTTTAAAGGTAGCAAGATGGTATTGGTGAGAGCAAATAAAAGAGAGGACCAGGGGTGTGCATTTGGTTTTACAGTTGATGTGGAATGGGATAAGGAAACCATTTTTAAAAAATAATTTTATTCTTAATCGAGTTCATTTCCTTCCTCCTACCCCTACCAAAAAGAACGTCTCACCTAATCACTAAATATCCTAATAAGTATACTTATTTTGTGTTAGCCATTAATCGTTGTCGAATAATAATATGGTTGGTAAATAGTTTTAGAATTGATCGAGAGAGAAAATCACAACTAAACCTTTTCTTTCAGCATTTTGTAAAGACGTTTTAAGAGTTCAAATCAAAATTTAGGCTTTTAACTTAAGTGTAACAAATTAAAAAACCTGAAAATAAGTATTTTTGCTTGGAAAAAATTCTTTTTATACTATATTCCTTCTGTGAGGATACCTTGTCAGAATAAAGAAATATTACGTAAATGAATCAACAACTACTTTCAAAGTAGACACAGACGTCCCTTAGATGTTTCCTAGTAAACTTAGCATAAGTAATCTATTTATGCATAACATATAAGTCCAAAGCTCTTGGATTGAAAGTTATCGTTCAGTAAGTGAAATCAAGGCATTATGTTGCCTTTGACATCAGTTTTTAATGTTTTTAGTTCTTAAAATTTGTTGTTTTCTCAAAATATGATTTATTAAATTATCGTTGAAAATTTCTAAGGTCTTCATATAGGTTTTAATGACGTTTAACTTGTCTCTCATTGGTTAAAGTGGCTAAATGCATTAGAGCATCTTCATGAAACGGTATTTTTTGGGGAATAGCGAGATATTGGAGGAAGTCAATTTCTAATCGAAGCCATAAATAATTGCGAATCCCATACTCAGAACTATGAGAAATATTACAATAAATGAAAAAATGTTTCTTGTTATCTTCTTGTCTTATTCGAAAATACCTAAAGAAATATGGTGCTTTGATGTTCCATATTTCAAATTTTACAAATTGTACTCTATGCAAAGCAGATTGTGCAACAGATATCTTCGCACACCGATGGTGTAATCATTAGTTGGACCAACACAGCGGATAATTAAACAGTTTCGGCTGGCACTGCGAGATGGCACAGATGGCGCTTTAATGAAGTAAGGCAACACGCAATGGGAATAGATCGGTGGTTTTGGGAAAAATAGACTCCTAGGAGACCTCTTCATTCACAGAGCCACACTCGCTGCAGTTGTATGCAAAATCTGATGTCGTTCTAATTATAATTTTGCTTTAATTAAAAACACCAAACTCAGACAAATTTTTATTCGGTTAGGCAATTTTACATGACAAAATTCTCCATTCAGTAACCAGGAGTAAGATAATTAATCAAATTATTTTTTATGGTTGCATTAATTCATTTTTCCAGTGCATAAGTGCGTTGAAAAAATATATTTTAAACTTACCCGATATACTTATTTTAATGACTCATAGATGTGTCTTTGTCAAAACCCACTCCTTTTGCACATTTTATTAGAGGCATAATAGCGTAAGCCGTTTTTTGGTCGTGGAGTCGTATTTTGAAGAACAGAAAGGTTTTCCTATTTTGAAGAGCAAAATGAATAATTACATATGAATTAGGCCTTCAATTATTTTGGAATTATTAATAATAATATAATATGTAAAGTTACAGTTATATGTATTTGCAATGGCGGGAATATAAATTATCGTACTTGGCATTACCATTCTTTTTATTTAGGCTTAAGGCAAAGTTCCTTGTGATATCGCTAGTTCTCTAATATTCAGGTGTATATACTGTATTGGGGGTTGCGGTAGTTAGGGGGTAGAGCGTTGGACTCCTGACCAGAGGGTCCCGGTTCGATTCCCAGTCAAGGCACTCTGGGCACCTACAGCTACACCGAAGCTATATTCCGGTACCATATCTTCCAGGGAAATCATAACCGGCACAAGGAAAGGAACTGGCCCCCCTACCCTGATGTGTGAATATTCACAAGCCGTCGGACTCAGTACTGGGTGAACTAACATCACCTACCAAACCGACCTTCGGGTTGATTGCTGTTTTTATGGTTTTCTTTTATGTACAGCATTATTTCTCAAATTAATAGCAAAATAATTTAAGGGTTTGGAAATAGATCAGAATTCGTCTGTGGATAAATTTGATGTGATTTTAACAACGACACTCATGTCTCATTGACACAGTATCCTGCGTATTTTAAAGTTACATTTCTACCTCTCGTTGCTTTTGCCATATGATGGCGAATATTCTTCTATTCAACCTAAGATGTTCATTCCAAAAATATTAATTCAATCGTTTTTATATATATTCAATCCGCAACACTATCTTTCGAATTTAAACCATGTGAGGAGTATAAAAGTAGTTGGAATTTGATGTAGCCCAATAATATTTCCTGTAAAATGACGAAGAGGAACTTAATATTAAGAGTTTGTTTGCTCAGGGGTAACATTATGGAATTTGCATTACATATTCAAATGAAATAATTTACTTTGTAATTCCACACACTATTTAAAAAACACGACCAAAGTTTAGACGTGGAACGTCATCATCAAGTGGTCCTCCTTGAAGCAAACTTGGTATATATACCTGTACCTTCTGATCAAAGGAGGGGGGGGGGTCGGACAGAGAGAGGGTGGAGGGGAAAAAGGTTACAACGTAGCTGGGAAGAAACGAGAATTACATCTTTCGGTGTCAATCGTTGACTTGGAAGAGCAGTAGGTCTAGGAGTGGGGAGTCAGAGGGATACAAAATTTCGTTCGCAAGTTCATCTTTGCAACGGGCACATTTATAAATTTCCAACTGCTCCCAAAGCATCGAGCCTTTGACCTTTATTTTCAGAATAAATAATTTTGGTCATGAATTCACTCTCCTTGAAGTGATTAGCAAAGAGGGATGTTATGTTCTTATTTTTTAATCATGTTTGGTGTTCTTTAATTTTTTATTTAAAATTCCATCCTCTTTGCCGAACATACTTTGTGTTACATTCCGAGCACTTTACCTCGTACACTCCTTTCCTCTCGTTTTTGGGGACTTCGAATTTAGTGTGAGATATAAGGTTCTTAAGGCATGAGCCACTGTAAAAGGCACATTTCATTTTTTCTTTAGGTTAACTTTAAAATCCTTTTTGAGAAATAGTCTATAAATAGAGGTTTCCTGGAATCCTGGGTCGTATTTTTAAATAAAGTTTGCGGAATTACAAAGAAAATTATTTAATTTCATTTCAATTAATATTGAAAGTATTATTTTTGTCAGTGGAGGCTGATAAAAGTAAGTAAATTTACGGACTATAAGTAAATGCAATTTATTGGCATTATGTTAAGGCAGCATGTTCATAGTATAAAGATCAGGCAAGTAATTTTTTAATTAAATTCCTCTTAAGTATGCAATTTTTTAATAAAGCGTAGTAACAACACAGTTTATACGTAGATCATAAAATGTATACCATATAAGGAATACATTAAGAGGTAGTTCATTCATATATTTGCGTTCAAATTTTCACTTATGCCCATTTAGAGGTAAAGGAGTGGAGATATAAAAATGAAAGAAATGGTTAAATTAGTGCTCAGCAAAATGGGCTAAAAATATTATTGCTGATGTAATACGCTACGTCTCGTTCTTACAGAATTTCGTGCACACACGAAAATACATTGATAGTACATAAAAAGCTAATTCAAATACTACGAGTCAAAAACATGTTAATAATAAAAATTTATTTAATTAACTTTGTGTAAATTTTTAATGAATACCTATTCCGTTTTTGAATCAAGCGTGTCGATAGAGTTTCTCATTTGTTTTGTGTTAATATAGTTTTCAAGTACTTTCCTGGTGAAACAACTTAATTAACATCAATGATAAGCAACCTAACGTAAAGATTTATTACGTCTCGGTATTTTATGTTCTGTAAGATGGTTGCAGTGATTTTTAAAACTAATTTTTCCGATTGTTTATCCAATGTAACGAAATTATTATCATATATCAACTTCTGAGCTACCCATCTGGTAATGAATGTACTGATGTCAATCCTAGGACCTTAACCCATTCGCGGTGACCCTTTATCCCTCGGACCAATGGGGTATCATAACGGGTTTGGCTAGGAAGCATGGGCCGTGGGTGTTTTGCATCGAGTGTGTCGGGATCGTTACTCCAACGAAAAACTCTCTCTCTCCCCTTCAGACCTGGCGACCTTAATGAGCGATATGATTCGAAAACTGGATTCTCACCAGTCACTACCCTACGTGACGCACGCCGCACCCGGGTGTGTGACTCGTAATGATGTGCCGAGTCGTTCTCCCCTTTCCTCCGGCCACACGGTGTAATGGTCTACCCCCTCCCATCGCCATCTTTCCTCCTCCTGCGCTTCTCATCCATCCACCCACCCAATTTCATCCTCTAATGCTATCCCTTCTCCTCGAGCTAATCCCCGTCTCCAGCAGAGTGGGTTAATTGTCGATTGATACGGACTGAGGTGTGGGTTTGTTGCTGTTGTTCGCGACCTGATCTTCGTCTCCTTGCTCAACCCTACACCCCCAAATTACCGTTTCGCTTGCGAGATCTGGCGGATATATTCTCCCTTCATTTTGCTGTTATTGTTTTTCGGGCTGGCAAATGGCGTACGCAGGCCCCTTCGGCAATTAGACCCTTCGAATCAACTCACGAGGGGCTCATGTGTCTCCAACTAGTTGTTTATTTTTATGGAAAATAATGCGTTTTGGCTGACGTTGCGTCGCGTCCAAGTGGAGTAATTATTTTGCTCTACGGATGATTGAAATCCACTGGAGGAAAATTGAAGATTGAACGGTAAATATTTATTGGGTGCCATAAAACTTGAAAGATATACAAAATTTTCTTCTATTCGTGAAAAAAGTTTAACTTTCATAAATTTTAGCAGTCCCTGTTCTGTTTTTAGGTAATATTGTTTATTGAATGCATTTCAGGTTTTATTCTTCATCAAATATTTAAATTTT
This sequence comes from Hetaerina titia, assembly GCA_037158775.1. Taxonomy (NCBI): domain Eukaryota; kingdom Metazoa; phylum Arthropoda; class Insecta; order Odonata; family Calopterygidae; genus Hetaerina; species Hetaerina titia. The sequence continues at coordinate 92,258,213 of CM073779.1, read as the reverse complement.
TGAAAAAATATATTTTTCTCATATTTATTTGAAAATGTGTGGAAAACGATCAGTGAAAGAGTAACTCACTCATTGCTAGATATGAACGTAGTCTGAATTGTGTGCCACATTGATTGATTTTTTACCACATTGAGGAATGTCTTGTCAATTACAAATATAATAATTTATTAAATAACTCATATTTCACATATGTATTATTATCCTGCACATAGATTGGGCATTATTTTTCCTTTTCAATCTGCTATTTAATTTCGTAACAAAATGAAATCACTTAAGAAACTTAGTCTCTCTTTTCGAACTATGATAAATAATAAATAAGGGTGGAAACTTAAATAGTGTTTGATTAACAGGCTAAATATTGGATTCAACCAATGTAATATTTATACGAATAATGCAATAATTTTTATTCTCTGCACATAAACTCCTATGCCTCATGTAGGATTAAAATCATGTTTTCAATAGAGACGGCGAAATAGGTATCAAAAACTGATTTATTTCCAACCAAAGAATAATTGGCCATTAAATCTCAAATTAGCAAAAACGTTGCCCTTTTCATTACTCCAATGTAAAACTAGAAACTTATCACTGGCAGCACAGAGGTTTTGATAAATTATTAATGCAATATTTCATTCAAAATTTAATAATGTAATAGGTGCATTGAGTCGTAAGTTGATGAAGTAAACTTATCACGAATCATTTCGTGGGGAGTGACAAGAACCCCTGGAGGTCAAGGTCTGTGGAAAGCTCTGTATCTACATAAATACCCCACAATCCATCAAAAAGGTGCGTGGTAGGGGCCGCAAGCACCAGGTGGGATGAGTAAGTTATAAGAAATGGTATTGGAGAGAGAAGAAGATGGGTAAGTTATAAGAAATGGGATTGGAGAAATGGTTTAGGGAAAAGGGAAAAAAATGGGCGAAAAACTTCACATAATATAAGGTTTGATTATAAGGCAATTCATATCTACATGTCAGATGACCGTGTCCATCCTGCATTATTTTCTCTTCTCATAATAATTTTGCGGGTATACTGTGAAACGTGGTTTGCCTTCCATCTTTCCAGCAATAGCATTTAAAACAGGAAATAATTCAAACAGATGTCCCACTTTTCCTAGGAATTCGCGCTTTATTTTATGATTATTACTTTTTTAAATACATTAAGCTGAATTTAGATGACATATCTGCTTTATGAAGCTAAGATATAATAAATTGAGTGTCAAGTTCTGGGAAAATCACCGTGATTTATATGGAAAAAATATTAATCGATTACTATTTACTTGCACCTATTAAACAGATAAGCATAGAATAATTGTTTAAGATTTCATTGTTGAAAGGTCTGTTTGTATTAGTATAAACATTGTGTCGTGTTATTATTGCGCAATTTGTTAATCTTGATACACGTTTATGCAATGCTACTGCTCTCTAGCATGAAACAAGACCTTTTCTGGGTCTTAGCTCAGTTGTGATTCGTATTATTCATTTGCTTATCAAATATAAAAATTACCTAATGTTAGCAGCTTTGAATCAAAAGTATGGCCATAAGAGTAATTTTAAGCATAATCGTATATGTTTTGTATATCATATTATACAGATGTGTATTACTTCTTATACAGGTTATCTTGTAAATTTATTGAACTGTAAGTTTATTCTGTTTGACCTAATATATTTAGGTCAAATTCTAATTTATTTTTTTGTTTTGATCTTGTAAGAAATGTATTCAACAAATATTTAAATGGAATTTACACTATTAGAATTCTCGTATATCATCTTAAATGAAGAATTCCCTTTGATTAAATAAGTTATAAATGTACGTTCGTACCGTAAACGTGTGCATTATTCAGAGAATGGCTATCATGTTGGACGGCGTTATTAAATGTGCGGCAAAGAGTTTCGAGGTGTTGCATCCACTATAAAGAATTATGCGACCGCATACATTCAAGGTAATACGAGTATAAATCGCGAAGATCAAGATCACGAATATAATAGTTTTCGATGCAATACTAGGACTTGAAATCCTTGTATCCACATTCCTATGTAAATAGGCCACAAAAATGAATAATTCCCTTTTTTGGGAATGTATTAATTCTTTTGAATTTGTTTTTAATGGGAACAGTTTTAATGTGAACTTCATTAATACGTGTGTCTTTTATTGCTTCAACGTGAGAACACGAAAATTTCTTTTCCTTTTATGGTTTCCGATTGAATGATTACCTACTCTCACAACATATCCAAAGAGTACATCGGGTGAAACAAGGCTTAAACATGGAAATTTCCAAAGTGAGTGCTAACGAAAATTCGCCATTTCTCCAGCACAATTGTCACTTTCATGATATGAATTTCTTTGAATTCTGGATCGCATAAAATCCCTGGAATGTGACGCGTACCACGTATTAGCTTCTTTGTTGCTCAAGCATCATCTGCCTATGGGAACATGGACCTTGTGTGAGTCCTAGGATAAAATATGATCCAACGGTACAAAACTTCAGCAGATGTATTTAATTGGAGATTATTTTTCGCTCTATCTTTTCATTCTCCTTCGTGAGGGCAGAAGACAAAAAATATCGCCAATAAAACAAATTAATTAGAATATTTGGTAGAGGTTATTATCAATTAAGCTCGCAGCGGGTAGCCTTTCGCTTTCCAGAGACGTGCGAGTTACAATTCAGCGCTGGCTATCGAATATTGAGTACACTTGTCCCACCAAACCACTACTTGTACGGTTTTATGGCTCTCCATTTTTTGGTTTTAATATTCAATAACTGTGTTGTCAAAATTACATGAGTAAAGAATGAATGATTAGCCTCAGTATGTGTATAATTGCCTTGGCTAATCAATTTTAGGTTTGAAATTCGTTGAATACCTCCAATAATATTCTACCGAGAACATTTTACTATAGTATTATTGGTATATACTTAATGAGTATTGCTGTAATTAGAATAGGTAGTCATATTCTCGAATTAGTTGCTGAAAAGTTTTAATTAAATTTGCAAGTACTTCCTTTACAATCAGAAATGGACAAAATAATTGACTGTGTGTAGGTAAAGATAATTTTATTTTATTTTTTAAAAGTGATATTTACAAAGAGTTTGCCTATAGTCCTTGCGAAAATAGTTTCTTGAAAATAACCAGGCGTTGTCTCAGCAATGACATTTCATTGAAGTGCAACCATTAAATTTTACGACATAACACCTAGCTTATTGAAGTTAAGATTTTAATGATTTAGAATTCCCTTATAAGGTCCCTCGATCCTAATAATTTCAACCATAATTCATGTTTATCAACGCAGGGCTCTGAGAAATAGTTTCAATTTTGCTGTAGATTCTAGGTAATAAAAAAGTTTCCATCATGGTTCACCAATTCATCTTACAGAATATTTATTAGTGAATCCTCAACCATTGGATCTTCTTCATCATTACAACTTTTAGCTCTCCGAAATTTTCTACCTTTTAGCTACATTCAATACTTTAGCTTAACCTCGATAAAAAGAGCACACAAATCAATTAATAGAAAAAGTCAATATAGGGACACCCCTCACATCTTATCATATTTTTTCGGGTATCCTCCGAGCGCGCATCTCCCTCTCATCATTTCGAGTAAATATCCCCAAAGGGCAGCAGTACCATTGCTGTTGGGAAACCCCAGCTTTCTCAACGGTCATTACTGTACGAATGCTGCCTCCGTTCCACCTAATTAACTATGGGCAAATAAAGACGACACATTTAAGGTTTGCCATCCTCCCAGGCTGCCCCAACATTTGCACATAGGGAGGGTCTAACTATGGGTGTCGTTACCCAGAACATATACGCGTAGCCCTTGGCACAAATCGGCCTCCACGACTTAAATATTCAATCGGGATGCTCATATATCACCATCATCATCATCACCACTATCCTTCTTCCACCAACTTCCCCCATTCCGATTGACCTCCCTCATAGTATGAAAAGGAGAGGACCCAGATATCCAAGCTGCGTGCCGAGGCGCAGTCCTCTCAGCCGCCCCACCCCCACACTACACACGCCTTTCCCCTACCCTTCCCCCTCGTCCTACCTTCAACAACCCTCATCTCCGTTCACATCCTATCCCTGCACCCTTCGTTCCCCCTTACTCACAGATCCAAGGCCGCATTATTTTCCTCCCGAGGGTATTTGCGGAATTCCCTCCTCCCCCTTCCATTCTCTGTGCCATGCCCTCCTGCCTTTTCACCAGAATCCAAACATATAGCCCGGTGAAATCTCCATGGCCATAGAGTTTTAATATTTAACTCCGTCATCCGGATTTGAAGCAACCTAGCTCAGTTTTTGCTCAGTTCTGCTTATCTCAACTTCCACGCTCCCCCGATTCAATTAAATGTTTCAGGATGGCGCGGCAGGCGGTTGGTAAGGCGGCGTGTTGTGCGTCTGTATTCAGAGGGCGGTTAGTCAGGGGAGACGTGGGATGGGATGGCGAGGAAACGTGAGGGATTTGACCATCGGTGGTAGAAGGCCTCGGTGAGTCATCGGACCCCACCCCATTCAACGCCGTTATTTGTATACATGTCCTGCCATACGTTTCGGAAATAAGCCTAAAGAGTGCTTGCTACTCCGTTGTTTTGAGCGGAAGGGCTCTGGAGTATGGGAAGATTGAGGAGGCGTTCTGATCAGCGTTTCGCCAGTAGAGGGGACCCTGGGAAGGGAAAGGGAGCGGTCCCTCTGGGATGTTAATGCCTGTGACCGTGCATCCAGATGAGTCCGGGCGGGACCCCGCAATCACCGGGTTCCCAGCACCCGGAATCCGTGGGCATCGCACTCGTATGCCCTCGGGAAAGCGCGACTCACGCAGATCTAACTAATAAAAGGCGCCAAACCCATCCGAACCCCCCTAAACACTCTTTAAGTTGTCACCACGGGCGAGAGAGTAGGACCGAGAGACGGCATTCCGGAGAAATGGGGGATGCTTAATTAGGACCAGCTACGGAGGTGAGAGCATGCATGCATGAGTCATCGAATAATTTCATCTGACATTGAAGGATTTCTCACGCGTTTTAAAAGAGGTAGCCCATTGCCTTCAAGCACATAATCCTCGGGACAACCACTACTCCCCAAAAGCTTTTGCGTAAAGTTGGGCTTCACCTAGCGATTGGGCCAGGAGAGTAATGGTGGGACGATGGAGTATTATCGTCTCATGGAAGTTGACTACAAATGCATATGCTGGCACTAGATTGTGTGACTCTGTAATTGTGTCCTTTCCGTCATTCTTCATGAGGAAGGGTTAGTGTATGATTCGAGATTATATTACTGGATAATTACGAGAGAAAAGTTGTATCATCAAGTTAATGCCTACTAGCCAACATCTCATATTTAGTGTTTAAAAGGTTTCTTAACGCATGGGTGGATTACATATGCATTAAATTGTACATAGACAAAGTCTTGTAACGTAAGCATTGATTTTAACAGTAATAAAACCATAAAATACAGATAGTATTATATCTAAATGGTTTTATTAAGAAAAAACTATTCCACCTAAAACCATGAAACAATTCGGACTTAATATCTTATTTTAAATAATATGCTATATTTAATACTTTAGTATATATTAATAGTTGTTTCTTTTCAATAAAACCGGAAAATGTACAAAATGGGATTTTTAATATATGAAATACTTACCTAGTACTGGGCTGCATGTTTACCACATATTTCTTGCTATCGGTTTAATATTATCTAACTGTTATTAGTTTTCGACAAATATACTAAAATAAATGGTTGGTTGTCCGAAGCTTAAAATGTTTTTCTTAACATATTTTTACATTATTTGATTAAATGGTTGAAAAAGCATTCATTTTTCCAATGATTCATAAGTAAAAACTTCTCGATACCTTTATTTTTCAAAAGAACAGAAAACACTTCCATTTTCTCTAAAATGATGATGCCATGACCAAATGGATAAGATTTAATACGTATTCAAAATTCCCCCATTTAAGGATGTAATTTGATCTCTAGCACTAGTCAGTGCATGTTAGATAAAATAAACTAATATAACGCTATATCACATTTGTATGCGTGAAATTTAAGTTCATGTCCCTAAAAGAATCAAATAGAGTGTGTTGCATTACAGTGTATCAGTAATTACAAAAAAGAAAAGCTCGGCCTTTTTTCTAATTTTTATAGGTTGACTGATAATATTAATTCCAGTTGAGAATTAGAAGGTGACAAAAAGTATATGAATATAGTTTTCGTTGTGTATTTTTCATATCTTATGTATGTTTTTTTGATTTAAATGGTAATTATAATGATATGTTGCTTAATTTATTTGGTGAAGTAACTTAAATAGAATTATTTGTTACGTACCAGGAAGTGAAAATACACTCCCTTATTATGTGCAAAATAACCCCACTGGCATAGGCGTTTCTTAAACGTCAACGGAATAGAATTTAAAAAGCAGTGTGAAGTGACATTGAAATACTAGTTTATTTTTTGCATATTGTCTGAACCCCTTTTGCAAGTATTTTCGACAGTTGAAATACGAAATCTTTGCCTTTTACTTGAATGATATGAATGAAATGTATACGCTTAATTGTGTTCGTAACATTTTAGTTGTAGGTCTACATGTACTTTCATGCATTAAAAAAGTCATTTAATAATGGGTCTTCTTGGTCGATTGCGACATTTTCAAGGGAAAGGTTGCTTTTTTTAAATTTTCCTATCGATAAGCGATTTTTCCTAGAAAAACTATGGTTGTGAGTGAAGAGGAAATACATGTAAAAACCGTCTAAATTTAAATTCTATTTTATCCTGATACCAATGTTTTTTTAGTAAAAAATAGTATTCCGTCACATAAGTCACGATGGGGAATTTCAAATTTTCCTTTACCGCTGTCTGTGTGAAGCTGCGTATTATTTTTCATAATCTCAAACACAGTACAAAAATTATTTTTCACTAGTAATATTGCAACTACTCGCGTATTGATTAAAGGTGATTAATACTTATTATACATTCACATTTTATGCTATAGTAAATAGGTTCTGACGAGATATTAAAATGAAATTTCATATTATAAAAACTCTGCTTTATGAATAGCAAGGCGGCCATTCTCTTTGTTCTTCCTCCTCCTTTGTGTAATCCTCTCAAAACCTAAAATATTCATCGCCTATAAACCTTCTGGAGCCCGTCAAAAACAACGCTATAGAAAGCCGCTTGGCTGCGGCAAAAGTAGCGCGGAAAAGGGACGGCGTAAACAGGGACTACGGAGTTTTTGAAGGAGTGCTATGGCGGATTACTCGGACCGCGACCCAGCATACTCCTTTTCTCTCGAGTGCATTGCGCGGACGCGTTGACGCAGCATGAATCGAGCAGCGATCTTTGTGCACGGAAAACTTATTTAGTAACGTGAGCAAGTGACGAGGTTCACGATCTAGGTTCTGACTTTTTAACTAAAGGATAAACACAAATGGCACTGAAAAGCCCAGAATGAAGAATGTGCATGGAATCAAAATTATTCCCCAAGTAGAATCCAGAACATGTATAAAAATTTTATGATATTAAGATACCATTTGTAACACAGATCGTTAAACATGCAATGACTTCAATTATCTTTAAGATGTTAATATCAGTTGAATTTCATATATATCAAAACCTATATTAAATATGTGCATTGTGTTGACTCAATGTAAGATAATAAATTTTGCTAAAATATGGAGCTCCAGCTTTGTCCAAAGTCTTTCATGTTATGTGCATCACTGAAAATCTAAAATAGTGTCACTCTAGGAATATTGTTACCATACAGAGGCAATACAAATGCATTAGTTAAACATAGCATGCATTGATTAATTCAATTCGAGGATAATTTTCTCTTTTCGTCGGCATTCAACAATACAATTTTTTACGTAATGGATATTACAGGTGTGCTCGATTAACGCGTAGTTTTTGTTTGGGTATAAAAATAAAAGGTCATTAACCCTTCAAATAGTCGGTGAAAAGATTTAATGATTACGAGCTGCTGAATTAATGGAAAAATATTTTCGAAATTCCGCTCAAGTAATCGGATATGGATTTTCTTCGGAAGAGCTGCCTAAATCGATGAGTAGAGTGTACATACGGTGTGATGGAAACGGAAATATTTGTTATTAACTGCAGCTGGCAGCGATGAATCTGCCTCCTATCAGGTGATCGTTTTGCTCTCTATGGAATCATAATCATCCTCCAGAGGAATTATATGTCCTTTTCTATAGAGTCATCTGTTCGTCTTTACCATTATCGCTCGTAATTTGAGTGGATGCCGTCGTAAGTTTTCTGCCTGGGCTGAGAGAAAGGGTCGGAGGGACCGGAGACGGTGACGGACCGAAATTCACCCTTCGTCGGCGAGTTAATGTCAAAAGCGATGTAAGAGTGCCCCAATCCCTTCAACCCTGAACCCTTTGCCAACGGAGGAGAAAAGACGAAGAAAAATGAAGGATTGGAGAACTCATTTTGCGTCTCCAGTCATCCGATCCGACCACGTGGGATCGCCAACTATCCAATCCACCCTCCCACCACGATCGCCCCCCTTCACACGCCCAAGTCACCTTTCACCCTCTCGCATTATTCCAGCTGCTTTTATCAGGGCCTTCGAGTCCGCGTCTTGTATCAGAAAAAATTTTAAAAACCTTTTTTTATCATTCATCGGAATCACTCCCGAAGAATCCGGAAGCATCCGTCTTCGGGTGCCTTAGATTGGAGGATGCCATGCGCTTTCCCTCCACCCACCCCAACCCATCCTCGACTTCCTTCATTCCTTTTTGCCCTTAATCGCCTTACACCGAGGAAATTTTCCCTCCCCCCAATACTTCCCAAAGCCTTTCCCGATTCCCTCTCTCCATTCCCTCTCGCTCGCACCAATCCCTTCATTCCTTTCACCTCATTTCCCTCCATCTACCATACGACCTTAGCACCCGTCCCGCAAAATCTCGCTAAATATTTTTTCCGATTTTTTTCATCTTGGCTTGCGCGAGTAAAGCGATGAGAGAAGACCCTTTTCCGGGTGAGTCTCAACCCCGAGGCGGCCCCCTCGCGCTCCTCTCTTCTTACTCTAGCCACCTACCACGGCCCCAGAAAACCTGCCTGCCCAGTTCCCTATGCATGCAAAAGCCGAATCTCGTTACGGAGAACTCAAAGTTCTTGGGGAGGGAGGATGGGGTATTAAGTAAATTTACTTCGTAGGCAAAGTTAAATCCTCTTCGATATGTTTTCCTTTTATCCTGCTTGGATAAATCTTATGATTCACTCATTCTGCCGCGGTAGTGTTGTGTCGTGCTTATCTCAAAATTTTCACAAAGTTTTTAATGAATAGCGTTTTTAATCCTCAAATTCCAGCTTGTTTTTTTCGCTGTGAATTACAGTATGTTGCTAAAATATCTTTGGAATAGAACTTTAATATTATTTTCTGTTATTCTAGGTCAATATTTCATTGGATGCAATTAAACTCTCTAAATTGTACGAGACAGCAAATATAAACAGGGACGTAATTGTCACCGTATTGTCATTCCCTGTTACAAAATTTTTAACAGATGGCGATGTCTATCTCTTTTAAAGTCTAGTACACTATAGTTGGAGAAGTAGGAAAATTTCATGGGCAACCTAATCTGATTAATTCCGCTAGACGTGGTAAATTATGCCTTCATTTTTCCTGACCCTGTTATTGAATCTATCAATGACACGTATTTCATAAGCACTCCTTGGCTAAGTAGACGTCATTTTCAATTAACCTTCATGCCTGTAGAGAACTCTTAACAAAAAATGGACATATATATATATATATATATATATATATATATATATATATATATATATATAATATATATACTATCTTGATCAAAAGGTTCCCGGAATAACCACCGTGTGGCGCTCCCATCGTTCCGATTTGAGTTCTGTTTTTTTTGTTAAATTGGTACATCTGTTGTTGATATTCCCTTTAAATCTTAGTGTTATAACTTGACATTTGCAAAAGTTACGTAGCCAAGAGTACATCTATCTCTGTGTGTGTTGGCGATTTTTTACAATTGCAGAAATGGATTTAAATTTGCAACAACGAACTTGTATTAAATTTTGCGTAAAAACGGATTTAGTGGCGCACGGACGTTGGAAATGTTGGAAAAGTGTTTCGGCAACGATTCTCTAAAAAAAAACGGTCGTTTACCAGTGGCACGAGCGGTTCAGAAGTGGTCGTGAGTCAATCGAAGATGATGAACGCAGTGGCAGACCATCGACATCGAAAGTCGGTGAAAAAATTGATAAAGAAAAAGAAATGTTGGTCAATAACCGCAAATTATCCATCAGAGAAATAGCGGAGGACTTGAACATTGCCTATGGATCCGCCCAAGACATTGTGGTTAATGATTTGGGTTTCCGTCGTGTAGCAGCAAAGTTGGTGCCAAAAGACCTCAATTTCATGCAAAAAAGAGACCGTGTTGACGTCGCAAAAGACATGATTTGCGAGGCTGAATCCGTTCCCACATTCATCAAAAGGATCATTACTGGAGACGAGACGTGGGTTTATGAGTACGACACGCAATCCAGACATCAGGCAAGTGAATGGCGTTCACCAAATGAGCCGAGACCAAAAAAACCACGTCGTTTTCAGTCAAAAAAAAAGGCAATGCTGACGGTTTTCATGGATTACAACGGTGTAGTGCATCATGAATTTTTGCCAGAAGGCCAGACAGTAAACAAAGAGTATTATTTGGGCGTTATGAGACGTTTGCGTGAAGCAATTCGCCGAAAGAGACCAGAAATATGGGCAGAAAACTCGTGGATTTTGCACATTGTTAACGCACCGTCGCACAGTGCTATCATTATTCGTAATTTTTTGACGAAAAATGCATCAAATACCATCCAACAGCCACCGAATTCACCTGATTTGGCTCCCTGTGACTTCTTTCTGTTCAATCGAGTTAAAAAAACCATTACGGGGAACAAGTTTTAGCAGCCGAGAGGAAGTAATGGAAAAATCGCAGGAAGCACTGATGGACATACCGAAAACGGAATATAAAAAATGTTTCGAGGATTGGATCAAGCGCTGGCATAAGTGTGTTGCAGTCGATGGGGATTATTTTGAAGGGGACAATATAGATTTAGATGAATAAACTTGTATTTTTAATTTTCTGAATAAATTCCGGGAACTTTTTGATCAAGGTAGTATATATATAAACACTGGATTGGTCTTTAAATGGTTTTTCGAGCAAAGATTAATTAAAATATAGTAAAAAAAACGGACAAATGGATGCCCTTAAACAAAGAAATATTTTGAGCTCCTGCATTTTTCTTTGCAGAACAGAAAGTTGTCGAAGTGTGAGGGTGATCTTTCTTTCCTAGCAATTCCCAGGCCGAACGTGTGAGGGTGATCTTTCTTTTGTAGCAATTCCCAGGCCGAACTCAGTCAAAACTGTAATATTTCAAAGTTAAAATGTACCAAAAATCTTTCAATTGCTGGATTTATTAAAGATGAGAATAAATAACCTTGCTTCAATTTGTGGGAAGTATCAAATGCACGTGATCTCTATTTGAAAGAAAATTAGTGGCCGCAACCTTATAAAGGTTGGGTTTCAAAGGTAGTAGGACTGAGTCGTTTAAAAAAATGTTTCCAGACTTAATTAATTCACTCGGAAGTCTTCGAGGTAGCACTCTTGAATGTCCACACACCAATGCCATCGGGTTTTCCATGCCTCTTACACTTCCTGAAAGGCGGCGCCCGAAATGTTGCAAAATTCTCTTGTCGCGGCCTGTTGTAACGCTTCCACCGAGACGTGGTGAATTCCTTTCAGCACGGATTTGCGGGAGGAGAAGAGAAAAATGTCCGGTTAAGTATTCTAAAATAAATTGATCCTCGCTCGCTCTTGGCAGGTCCGCATGCGAGTTTCCTTTTATTCCCCCGGGAGCACTTGAGGCACCAAATTCGCGCTCACCTACCTCATGCCCATGTTTTCGGTCACAAGTGGATTAACGTCACTTTTAAAAATCCCAAATTCAGTATAAACCAGGCAAACACTTCTTTTGCAATCACGGTCAACAAAGGCTTCACTCTCGCCTGATTTTCAAACCATTTTTTGGGGTCAAAGTGCGTCCTCAACTTTCGGCATCATCAACATTACACTACTCTCCCGAAACAATTTGTCGCTCAAAACTCTCGATCTACTAATGGCTTTATCACCAAATCTGGCTTGAGTATATAATGTGTCTTTTTCCCGGTTTTGTCCAGTTTCACGTAAAATTTGTGGCGTAATGCTGATCCCATTACCGGTTTATGACCGAGGTCACGTTGTAAAGGTTTCGTTAACGAACGATCGGCAAATTCTCGACGTTTTTCCAGTTTCACGCTGGTGGATCGCTGTTCCCATGACCAGTATATGACGGAGCGAAACGAGGTCACGTTTTAGATGTTTCGCAAGCTAACGATTCGCACTCTTTAAATACTATGAGCCAATTGCCAACGGCCTCCAGCCTTTCTTGAGACCCCCTCCCACGAAACCAGCAGAGAAACTCCCGCCTATCCGTCGATTTATCAGGGAAAAAAGTCCTACTTTTTTGAGAAAAATCTTCGATACGCAATTAGATCATGATACCTAATAGACTTGGTCAAAATCATGCCCTGTAAATTCCTTTATTTCTTGAGTAAGGAGATATTGAAACAGGATCATATTTTCTTAACATCAATTCCCTGTAAAAAGAGACGTTTCAGGCGTGATATGGTGGAATAACATGATTAAATAAAATTGGCAATTTTCCACAAAAAATAAAAAAAAATATTAATACGACCGGTTTCGATGCAACTACATCATCATCTGGTAACAGTCATATTCTCGTTGTCTGCTATACATGCTGGAAAGCCAATAAGGGGAGGGTAGTGGAAAAAGGGGGGAAAAAGAGAGGGAAGGGAGAAGGAAAGTGGGCAACGTGGGTGTCAATGGGGGTGGAGAAAGGTTTCTGGTGAGGAGAGAGGGTGAAAAATTAACCCCGTCCGGGAGACCTCACAGCTGGCTGGAAGGGTTGCCTCATTGAGGGTGGACACTCAGTGCAGCGCCAAACTCCTAGGACCGTGGAAAAAGGGGGACCGGGGTTCCCCCTCCCCCGGCCGCGAAGATATCCATGCACAAAGAAGTGTGCGAAGAGGAGTAAAGGTTGAGGTCACTGTCTATATGGTTCCAATGGGGGGGGCGCATGGAGGCGTGAAGGAGAGCCCTAGCGAGGGATTCAGGGTTGGGGTGGGAGGAAGGAAGTGGGAGAAAGGAGTGGGGACACAAAGCTTCACGCCTTCTTCGGGGTAACATGGTCAGAGGGTGCACCGTAGGGGATGGGGGGGGGAAATTCCGAGATTTACGGAGAGGAGATCACTGGTCACACGTGCGTCGAGGGAAGGCGATGGAGAGGAGGGGGGAGGGTGAAGATGAGAATTGGACTTCGTTGATGAGATAAAATAATAAGGGGGAAAACTCCAATGGCCGTAAAAAACAGTCGCAACTCTCGTCAGACCAAATTGTTGTGTTGGTATTCGCGGGAACCACGTAAGGGACCAACCACAACCTCTCGACCAAGAATACCCTCTGTGGTGGTTTACGGGAAATTAATCCACGCCAGGGGCCACACACAGCCACACACACACTATCCTGTCTGGAATCCTTCACGAAGCTGTGAGACCTCGTTAAAGATCCCAGGTGGAAAAGTAATCCTTCACGAGGCTGTAAGGAAGACCCCGTTAAGGATACCAGGATGTATTACAAGCACACACTCTGTGACTATCCACGAAGGACGAGCACAGACCAATCACACACACTAGCACTCAAGAAGCACACACACACACGCACTCAAAGGGCCCAACTTCGGGAGAATCTGAAACGATAGAGCGCAGACGAGGATATGCGTCGTACACGCGTGTTTCGGCCACAAAGTGGCCCTCTTCAGCAAACTGACGGGAAAAAACACCTCCAACACAAAGTTGATAGTCTTTCACTCGTCCAGCTAGAAATTCTACATCGAAAGGACTTGGACCTCATCAACGAAGTCCAATTCTCATCTTCACCCTCCCCCTTCCTCTCCATCGCCTTCCCTCGACGCACTTGTGACCAGTGATCTCCTCTCCTTAAATCTCGGAATTTCCCCCCCCCATCCCCCCCCGGTGCACTCTCTGACCATGTTACCCCGAAGAAGGGGTGAGGCTTTGTGTCCCCACTCCTTTCTCCCCCTTCTTTCCTCCCACCCCAACCCTGAATCCCTCGCTAGGTCCCTCCTTCACGCCTCCCTGCGCCCCCCCCATTGGAACCATATACACAGTGACCTCAACCTTTACTCCTCTTCGCACACTTCTTTGTGCATGGATATCTTCGCGGCCGGGGGAGGGGGAACCCTGGTCCCCCTTTTTCCACGGTCCTAGGAGTTTGGCGCTGCACTGAGTGTCCACCCTCAATGAGACAACCCTTCCAGCCAGCTGTGAGGTCTCCCGGACGGGGTTAATTTTTCACCCTTTCTCCTCACCAGAAACTTTTCTCCACCCCCATTGACACCCACGTTGCCCAATTTCCTTCTCCCTTCCCTCTCTTTTTTCCCCCCTTTTTCCACTACCCCCCCCCTTACTTGCGTTCCAGTATATATAGCAGACAACGAGAATATGACTGTTACCAGATGATGATGTAGTTGCATCGAAACCGGTCGTATTAATAATTTTTTATTTTTTGTGGAAAATTGCCAATTTTATTTAATCAATTCCCTGCTTCTATTATTCATTGCAGTAAGAAGTACCCACAGCCAGTATCATGAATCCGCTTTCTTGATGTTTAACTAAAAAAGCACGAATAGTAATAATTACTAATGATCCCCAAATATTACTATTAAAAGTAATAATTATTCAAATTACGCAACTAATACCTTGATCAAAAAGTTCCCGGAATTAATTCAGAAAATTAAAAATACAAGTGTATTCATCTAAATCTATATTGTCCCCTTCAAAGTAATCCCCATCGACTGCAACACACTTATGCCAGCGCTTGATCCAATCCTCGAAACATTTTTTATATTCTGTTTTCGGTATGTCCATCAGTGCTTCCTGCGATTTTTCCATTACTTCCTCTCGGCTGCTAAAACTTGTTCCCCGTAATGGTTTTTTAACTCGATTGAACAGAAAGAAGTCACAGTGAGCCAAATCAGGTAAATTTGGTGGCTGTTGGATGGTATTTGTTGCATTTTTCGTCAAAAAATTACGAATAATGATAGCACTGTGCGACGGTCTCGACGCACTGTGCGACGATTTCTGGTCTCTTTCGGCGAATTGCTTCACGCAAACGTCTCATAACGCCCAAATAATACTCTCTGTTTACTGTCTGGCTTTCTGGAAAAAATTCATGATGCACTACACCGTTGTAATCCATGAAAACCGTCAGCATTGCCTTCTTTTTTGACTGAAAACGACGTGGTTTTTTTGGTCTCGGCTCATTTGGTGAACGCCATTCACTTGCCTGATGTCTGGATTGCGTGTCGTACTCATAAACCCACGTCTCGTCTCCAGTAATGATCCTTTTGATGAATGTGGGAACGGATTCAGCCTCGCAAATCATGTATTTTGCGACGTCAACACGGTCTCTTTTTTGCATGAAATTGAGGTCTTTTGGCACCAACTTTGCTGCTACACGACGGAAACCCAAATCATTAACCACAATGTCTTGGGCGGATCCATAGGCAATGTTCAAGTCCTCCGCTATTTCTCTGATGGATAATTTGCGGTTATTGACCAACATTTCTTTTTCTTTATCAATTTTTTCACCGACTTTCGATTTCGATGGTCTGCCACTGCGTTCATCATCTTCGATTGACTCACGACCACTTCTGAACCGCTCGTGCCACTGGTAAACGACCGTTTTTTTTTAGAGAATCGTTGCCGAAACACTTTTCCAACATTTCCAACGTCCGTGCGCCACTAAATCCGTTTTTACGCAAAATTTAATACAAGTTCGTTGTTGCAAATTTAAATCCATTTCTGCAATTGTAAAAAATCGCCAACACACACAGAGATAGATGTACTCTTGGCTACGTAACTTTTGCAAATGTCAAGTTATGACACTAAGATTTAAAGGGAATATCAACAAGAGATGTACCAATTTAACAAAAAAAACAGAACTCAAATCGGAACGATGGGAGCGCCACACGGTGGTTATTCCGGGAACTTTTTGAACAAGGTAGTATTTTAATGTCGGAGCTCTATTGCCATCATATGGAGTTCCAGATGTATTTAACAAAAATATTGTATTGCTTATACTTATGCTTTTGCATTCAGAAAGTTATCATTTTAGTTGCAAGTCAACGATTTCAGAGTATAAGTCATTTGCCTCGACCGGGATTGCGGGGTTAGCGACCTATGATTTTAACTCTATGAATTTTTTGCATTGCAAAGCATATATGGGGATGACTGAGTCAAAAATTATTGTTGCGGAATATCACGCAGTTTCTTGGATGTTAACACTTTCACCTCTACGATTTATTAATGAAATTCGCCCATTTCCACAAATATATTTTGATATATACTCCATCACTTCTAAAAACAAAAGGTTAAAATTAGTTAATGAATAGAATTACGTCAAAATATAAATTAAACAACACACGGCTACATGACTTAATTTTCCACCATGAATCCGAATTGAACGTATACTATTCTACATTTCGGACAAAAAAGGAAAACCGATGCATTACCAATTTGGATCCTCTATTTTTTTAACTATGACAAACAATTTGAGCACACTGGGTTAAACAGGAGTGTTCATTTATCAATTTGAAAGAGTTTCTAAATTGTCGTAAGACCCGCATTGAACTACGAAAAATGTATACAGAATGGGGTCATTCCGGGATTTTTACCATGATCACGGTGGCTTTCTGTGTGTGTCCTGTGACTTCTCCGCGGTCAAATAGAGGGGTTGTTGTTCATTCTCTCTTCAAAAGAGTGCTCTCCTAGTTTTCAAACTCTCCTCAAATATATATTTTGAAATACGGAAGGCATATTCTTCGACAAGAATACCTTTCAAAGGGGAATAAAATGTAGAAAGTTGTGAATTTAAGTTGCACTAGCCAGAAACCATTGCTTCTTTTGTCTGTGGAATTTCACCATCATTGTTTCAAATACATAGATTCACAATCACTTGCCAGAGAATAAAGAGTGATTTTATATACACACACACACACATAAGGTATGTTGAAAAATTTACGGGAATTTTAATTTTTCGGACAAAATATTCTTATAAATTGATGTTGTCACCTTCTAAATAATCCTCATTGGAGATTATGCACTTGTGCCAGCGCTTCTTCCAATCCCCGAAACACTTCTCAAAGTCGCTCTTTGAGATAGCCTTTAGTTCATTCCGCGATGCGCTTTTAATGTCATATACGGCTGTAAAACTACGGCCTTTCAAGGTTCTCTTAATTATTGGAAATAGGAAAAAGTCACACGGAGATATATGGCGAATATGAAGGCTGGGTATTATTAGAGTATTGTTTTTGGCCAAATATTCACGAACAAGCAATTAAGTGTGAGCTGGTGCATTGTCGTGGTGCAATAGCCATGAATTGTTTTTCCATAGATCCGGGCGTTTTTTTCGAATTGTTTCACTCAAACGGTTTTGAACTTGTAGGTAGTACGTCTTATTGACCGTTTGATGCACTATGCCATTAAAATCGAAGAACACAGTGAGCATAATCTTCACGGTCGACCGCACTCGTCGAACCTTTTTTGGTCTTGGCGAGCCAGAATGCCTCCACTGGGATGATTGAGGCTTAGTTTCAACGTCATATACATAAACCCATGTTACGTCACCTGTTATAATACGTTTCAATAATCCTCGTTGCATCGTCGTTTACTTCATTGAGTGACTCCTGAGCAACGCCCATTCGTCGCTTTTTTTGTTAAATTCAACAATTTTGGGACGAATTTGGCTGCCACGCGTTAAATACCCAAGAAATTGGAAAAAATGTCATGACATGATCCAATCGATATGCCAACATCATCTGCGACCTCTTTAATTGTGATTCGGCGATCGTTCATAACCATTTATTTCACTTTTCCCACGTTTTCATCGATTGTTGGTGTGCTGGGGCGTCCAGGGCGTTCATCATCTTCAAGGTCTTCACGGCTTTCTTGGAAACGGTTATACCACCCGTAAACTCTTGATTTACTCATAGCAGGCTCAGCTTTTTAGGCCTTTTTTAACATTTCACATTTTTTACTTTTTTTTCATTTTTTGCGCAAACGTTTTGATTAATTTCTTTTCACAACCGAAAATCGCCGAGATCATAAAACACGTCTAACCTTAGTGGCTGTCACAGACAAAGTCCACAATGAAAACAGCTGAAAGTTTTATCATACTTCAGGGGTATGCATACCAACATAATAATTAAAGGTTTGACAATCGTACTTTCCAAGCCCGCGAAATGAAGAAGTTCTCGTTATGTTTTGAACACACCTCGTATATGCATATTGAAGGTCTGTCCTGTGGGTAGTAGAACATTTTTCCGGATAGACTAAAATTAGTGAAAGACCACCGATTTAATCAGTTGCATGCACCTGAGACTGTACATATATCTACTTAAACGTGCTAAGTAATATTGAAAACGCGTTGAATAAGGTTTTGATAATCTCAAGATAATATTTATATTCAATCGTTTCATTCATTCATAGTCAAAAATAATTATGATTCGTACATATAATTCGACCTAACATTTAAAAATATGTCTTTGCTATTATACAGTCCACCTCATGCTTCTCTAACTTAAAGGAATATGATTTTGATCGTTAATATTCATCTTTTAAAAAGTGACGCCAAAATATCCTTGATTTTAATGGAAATTGAACTTGAATTAAACGAAAAATTTCGTTACCTATGATTGAAAACACGCTTTCAATTTTCCGTATTAGGAAAAACTTTTTCACGTTCCCTGAACTATTAAAAATCAGTTGAATTGTTTTCATAATTTGTGTGTTTGTGTACCCTCCAACGTTTTTGAGTTTTACTTACATCTGGGGATTATATGTGTACACCTCAAAATGATTAAGTAATTTACGTGTTGTATTTTTGCCCGTGTGAGGCAAGAAAACGTATTGTAGGTCATAAATATGTTAGAAATCCCTGCAGAATATATCTGTGCGTCGTATGCAAACATTTCCTAATGGTATCTCCATGTACAGCAACGGGGTGCAATTTTCTTCATTCCTTTCACCCTGCATCGGTGTCGCGCGTTAGTGAGCGTGAGGGGAATTGCACCGCAGGGAAATCGGTCTGGGACGACTTTATTCTACGGCGGTTTGGGTGACGTTGACTGCATTGAACGGACTTCACTGTGAGTGAATTGGGAGCTAAATTCACTCGCCTTGGCCTAAAGCGGACGCTAATGAGAAAACGTGCACCTTTCACGGTAAAATTAAAAAAAATATTTGCACGTTTCATTTTGTTCGTGTATTTGAGTGAATGAACGCATTGCAGTTTTTGTGTGTCGTGAAATGGGCAACTAAGAATCATGTTACACCATTGTAGAGATTCTATTATCTTTCAGATGACATTTAACAATCTTTCAGAAGCCTTTAGTAACCACACCACTATTAATACGTAGTTGCATGCGTGTACACCTATTGCTTCCGTGTATATATATATTATATATATATGTATATATATATATATATATATATATATATATATATATATATATATATATATATATGAAAGCTATTTATCCCGGCCAAAATGAGGATTTAAGTTTTGGCAACACATGCAGCCGAAAGGGATAACGGGTAATAATAGAATCCTCAAACTGCATAAATATTTTAGTCATTCGCTAAAATTCTTTTTCCTTCGCTAACAATTACCATTTCCTCGAATTTCTTTCATAAACTACATTTTCGTTTAAATATGTTCCATTTTTCTTCCGTGCACTTTTTTCGGTTGAAAATTAACGATAGCAATTATTATTTTTGTTTCTTCCAATATGAAAATAATCCGGATCCACATGTTCTTTAGGTCTATGATGTTATATATTGAAACATAATCGAAACTTTTAAATTCAAATTTCTCTGAAAATATCGTAGCCCTATAATGGTTCTAAACTGCCTCATCTTTCAGTCTCGGTAGTGATTTTGCGTGGATTTGGGTTTTATAAAATGAAGTCTATCTGGACGGGGAATTGGAAATATGAGAGTTTTGCTTCCCTAACGAAGCTCACCCAACTACTATTCTCGGAGGGTTTCAAGGATTGCAGCGAGTACAGTATTTAGTTCAGTGAATTCGCGTAATTTGTTGCCAAACATTAAAAATTCTGGTCGGGTATGGGGTCTTCACATCCACTCCTCTAGTGAAGCTCATTCCAAGTGAAACTTTGCCAATTTCAATCACACCCTCATATTGAGTTGAACCAAAGAAATTATGAAATTATAAATCATATTTAAATGAAAATTTTATATATGATTTATAACTATGTCTTTGTTGACAGAATGAGGAAGAAAGGTCTGTACAAGTACTGGAAAGATTCGGCAAAAGATTAATCGTGAATAGCATAAAAAATCAAACAATAATTTCAAAATTTGACATTAGAGTTTTAATAAAAAAACAAGACGTATCAAAGGGCATGAGAAAATGTGTAAATTATGAGCTGGTTTTAAGCCTACAGTAATTGAAGACGTGATTTTGTCTAAATTAAATGCAATGCGTATGCAAAAACACTCATAGAAATGGCAATAAATTAACCTAAGATGCTAGGACTACTACAGTAACCGTACCAGGATAAAAAGAGTAACCCTTTACTTAAAACCTACTCTATTTTTGCTGATTCTCAGCCCCTGGAAAATTTAAGAATTAAGTTAGTCTAAGCATTTAAATGCAGATTCTCGCGCACTCATTTACAGGATTTCTGACTGAAACACACGCTCGTCATCTAACCGCAATTGCATAAGAGAGTAAGTGAATTGCGCAATTAAGATATATTATCAGCACAAGTGACAGAATATAATTCTGCGTAAAAACTGTTTCAAAAGTTGTGGAAGGATCTCCTAAGTCTTCGTTTCCGATAGATTTCAAAATAAATGTTTCGAAAGTAAATATGACTGTCCAGTAGGCAATGGGCCAAGTTTTTGGTTTCCGGTCTGCTCTAGGTTTGAAAAGGAATCGAAGTAGACAAAAAATTCATACTTTAGAGAGAAACAGAACAATTTTAAGTGTTAAATTTTAACGGTGGGATATCTCGTTATTAATAATTAGAAATAAGTTATTATTTTGGGCATTTAATCGGAATCATTCATTCTACCAATCTAAGACCCATAAATAAAAATATTAACATTCATTAGCAAGGTGATAAACGTTTTTATGTGATCCCTCCTCCACTTTTTAATTGAGAGAAAGCTATGAGAAATAGAGTTTGACCACTGCCAAAGTCAAAATTTGCAACACCATCAGGCAAATTCGTTTGCCTCAGTCGACCCACCATTCAAGAAATTCTCTCTCGTGCACGTCTTTCCCTGTTGGACTAGGTTCGCACACTTCGACCATCTGCAACCTCCTATTCCAATCTTCCCACCGGCAAATGGATCCCGCTCCGTTCAGCAAATTGAAAAATTCATCACGGTTGAAATCTGGTTTAATCCCCAAGTGAGATTCCACCGGAAAGTCCGTCGCTTTCATTCAGATCCCTTAGGTCCCGTGGCAGACTCGCCCACCCTCCCATCCATCCTGCCTCATTCACTATTGTCCCCTAGGATCTTTTGCTCTTTTGCGGCTATTAAGTTTCTCTATCGCTAGAAGGAAAAAAATCGAGTAAAATTCGGGCATTCCCACTTCCCGACCTAAGATGCTCAGTAGTTTTCTTCAATCAAATACGGACGACCACAGGGTGCGATTACTCTGCATCCTCTTCAAATACCAAGGGGACAGTGGAAGCCTCTAGTTTAAATTGTAGTGCTGTACTGTCTGAACTCTGGGTTCCTTTTTTTCGTTGACTCGTTAGAAAATGTGAACGTTCTTGTGGTAAGACCTTGCACTCAATATCATGGGGTAAACTCGAAACTTTATTTTTATAAATTGTATGAACAAAACTAATGCAGCTATTCATATGCAAGGCCCTATTTTTATCCAACACTAGGCTTTTTGAAAATACTGCAACTATAAAGATTAAAATCCTAAAATAGTGACGTGATACAGGTGATACCTAAACCCTTTTGTATTAATGCATATTTGTGTCAACCGTAAATTGGATAAGAATGCGGTAATTTGTTATTTGGTAGAAATATATAAATTTATAAAATTTTAATTAGCATAATACCTGAATATAAATAGAGTAGCTTTAGCCACATGTAAAACTGGCTCAAGATTGCACGTATTATACTGAATTTGAGATACAAATGAATTAATTTGACTATTTTTCCATATTTTTCCGAATGGCCTTCATTCTATTTCTCCTGGTACAGCTCTTGCCATATTGCAAGGACCTGAAATATTTTTATTTAACCAATTTCCTTCAAACATCAACGCAAATTGGCATGCTGGGTCCTGCACGTAGGAAATACTCCAAATTGGAATGCCTTTTTAGCCATGTCTATTTTAACAATGTCATTGGATACGTCATTATGTCCCAATTGCGGACATCTGCCTTCAAAAGTTCACATCTCCCTAAATTTTTATTTTGGTCTTCCTCAAGTTGTCAAGTTCATTATCGCTTAGAACGCTTAGAATTACTTAGATTTTGTATACAGAACAGGGAGTCTATTTCTTGAGATTTTCCGCTCCAATAGCTATCTCATTTTGTATTTTTATGTAGTTTTTAACATTCGCTTCCTATACAAATGTTTTAAAGTACCGTGGAATATTGATGAGACATTAGACAGAGAATATTTAGGAGTCAAGTAATTTTCTTTTATAGAATGTGAGTACCTCAAAACAAAATATCATGTTATTCATGAATAAATAGCCAAAACTTGGTTTCATTTTTTTTAATGTCATCTATTGATCCAAAATATTTTTCATAAGTATATTCTAATACACAGTATACTATTTAAACCACTACATTCTATAGATTTAAGTTTATAGTGTCTTAATGAGTGCACAGTTATATCATAAGTGGTTTCGTCAAATCCGTGAGGGTCTAATCGAAAATTTGTGCATCACTTATTAAATATCTAAGAAGTATAGGAAATTAAAGCTTTTTTTCCACTGTAATGGAAAAGTACGTACTTCAAATGAAAATCTATGTCATTTTAATTTTGTCAATCAAATTTAGATCCATTAGCCGAAGAAACAGACAGTTGTTTTCGCTGTGATTTTCGAATATTCTAAAAAGAGCTGCTTATCACATTTTGTGCGTACACCTGTCTTATGACACACACACACATGACTTCTCTCAATATTTTAAGCTGCTAAATGTGCTATTCTAAAAATGCGGATAAAACGTATTGAGCAGTGTTGAGAAAGTTTAAATCCTATTTATTTTAACTGGTTACATAAACAAAAATGGTGCTTTCTCCAACGTATTAATTGCGTTAAAAAATTCCTGTATTATAATATATAATGAAAATCCTTCGATTTAATGCCATTATTTAATGGTAATGTAAACTCATCATGAGAAATGTCAAATTAAAACTCCCCAGATCGATACTTAACCTCCTAACTTCAGACACTGAATGACGATAGTGCCTGATACAGAAACATTTTTGAACAAATTGAACTTGAAATCTACAACTACCACTCGAGTAACCTAGGTGCATCATCCTAACGTTGACGTTAGAAAGACTGGAAATGTATCTTCCACTTTTCAACGAACGAGACATAACTAAACTGGAGGAAACATTATAATTTGACAACTCCTGAGGCCAATACAGGGGAGAAAGACGCGGAAGGAAAGATGACCAAGAGTAGAGAAGGATAGCAGGTACCCTGCTGTGAATAAACGTAATGATTTGACCGAAAATAATGAATGAGATCAGCAACTTAGTTTTAGTAATATAATTTAATTTTAATATCTTGGTAAAATCGACACATGAATCATCATCATCATCTGCAGCTCTACAGCCCGGTGTGGGCCTTGGCTTCCTCTCTGATATGCCTCCATTCAGTTCTTGTTCTTGCTTTTTCCTTCCATCTTGTAACTCCCATTGCCTTCAAGTCATCCTCCACATCCTGTAGCCATCTCTTCCTTGGTCTACCTTTTCTTCTGACTCCTTCCATCTTGCTATTAAGTATCAGTTTGGGGATTCTGTCATTTTCCATCCTTTCTACATGCCCCAACCACGCCAGCCGCAGTGACTTGGCAGATCTAACTATGTCCTTCCCTTCTAGTAATTCACTTATCTCCATGTTCATTCTAACTCTCCATCTCTCTCCTTCTCAAATTGGGCCATAGATTCTCCTTAACATTTTTCTTTCGAATTTTCTAAGTGTTTCCTCATCCTGACTTGTCCATGTTTCAGCTCCATAAGTTACCACGGGTCTAATAAGCGTTTTATAGATCTTCATTTTTTTGTTCCTTGATAGTAACATTGATTTGAGGATTGTTACATTTGCAAAGTATGCCCAGTTACCTTCCATTACCCTTTGGTTGATCTCCGTGGATATCTTATTTTCATTGTTAAGTCTGACTCCTAGATAGGTATACACACACATGAATAGTCGGCACATGCATGAATTTGAAAGCTAAACTCTGACGCTAAATAAAATATACTATTCATATTTAAAATTCTATGAATGATATTACATATGATATGATTTAATGTTTTGGAAATAAATTCTGATATTTTTAACAATGTAAATAAAAACAATTTATGATTCAATGTTGGGCATAATTGCCGGGTTTTCGTAGTAATAAACGTACGTATCATAACTTCCGGGCACAAATTTTTGATTACTTATAGTCGTTCTTAAAAATTATACTATAGCAGATTCATGGCTTAGGGAGAAAACGAGCGGTAAAAGTTTAAAAAGTTCGTCAAACGGGTCTGGGTAAGATCAAAAGAAGATATGTTCATCCGTAACAAAGAATAAGAATTTTCAGAAATTTGTGGTACGTCACATTTAGCTTGAATTTGAGATAAAAACTACACGAGTTCTACTTAAAATAATTTCGAATAAAATAATGAATATAAGGAGGGTTTGCAATTTTCCACAGATTTATTATAGCGTACGACGCGTTTCAACTCACAGAGTCATCATCAGGTACAAGACAATATTAACAGTGAGGAGTCCATATATATATATATATAAGTTACGGTTGGGAAAGGAAGGTGATTATGGGGGGGAAAGGAGGGGGAAGAGCCCCCCCTACTCACCTTCCCTTCCCAACCGTAAGTCAACATATAAATATGGACTCCTCACTGTTAATATTGTCTTGTACCTGATTATGACTCTGTGAGTTGAAACGCGTCGTACGCTATAATGAATCTGTGGAAAATTGCAAACTCTCCTTATATTCATTATGAAGAACTTCCACAACCTTAAGCCTCAATCTGTTGAACTTATTCGAATAAAATATCTAAAAAGGATAGCAAATATTCCAACCCATTCCCTAATTACTGTCAAAAATTAATTATAACTTTTTCTTACGCGATTTTCTTATTTTCCAGCTCCATATTGAATTTGTTAGCGTGATAACAGAATTTCTTATTTGTCTTAAGTCATGACCCTGCTCTTCTGTTTCGCTTGGAGTCCACCCATTTTTGGAATTCAAGTACGTGTAAAATACTTTTATTTTATGGATTTACGTGCGAAAGTCGACATGGCCAAAGAGTACATATGCGCTAAATTCATTTTCGTCCTTCCCTCAAACATATTTGGAGCATAGCATAGTCAATATGTAAAATCCAAATATTCCTACGGCAACGGTGACTTGAAATTCTTTGATGATACTTTTAATGGATATTTCCTCTATAAAATAAATATTGTCATAAATAACTATATATTCTTAAAATAATTACTTTAAAATTTTCGAAGTTATTTACTGAAAGGCTTTCATAAGTTTTTCCTCATTTAACTTTAATAAAGAAAGGAAATTTTATGTAAAATATCGTCGTAATTCTTTTGCCTGTATTTTTCTTTCTTCTTCTTTGTATGTATTTCCCAATGAATATTTCCAATTGATGTTAAGTACATCTCCATTGCTTATTAATGAAACTGTCTTTATTTAAACACAAAAGGGGGTAGAGGAGACCAAAGATCGAGATTGACTTTAAGATTTATATCACTTTTAGGTTATTTAGCTTAAAAATAATTTAGAGGTATTTTAATTTAATGTAAGTTATACCTCCTCTAAGAGCATAAAAATTCCTCCGAACAATGTTGGAATAAGTGAATGGAACGGGTCTATGCCGGCGAGTGAGGTTAAGTCCCTCCTCCCCCTCTTACGTATTCTTGCGAGCTTTCATGCAGAAGATGTCATGAACGGTTTTCGTCGGACCGCGTATTATTCCGTTTCTTCCGAGGAATCGTCACGGTACTGGAAAACGAGATAGATAGGAGACGGTTTTGCAAGGGGATGTGGAAGAAGGGGTGCAGAGAAGGGAGGGAAAGGGCGAATTAGTGCGGCCTCCTTTACGAGATCGTGAAGAAGGGCGGAGGAGGGATATAAGGGTGCCTCCAAGAGGCGTCCGTCCTCTTGAAGATAACGCAAAAGCGTCTCAGGCACTCTCGTTCCCGACCCACATCCTCTCGCTCTCCCCGCCGCCTCACACCCCTACCCTTCCTCCGCAATAGTCCCAAGGACGCCTAAGTCACCGGTTTTCGTCCGCCGATGCCCGTGAGTTATTCGAAAAAATGCGGAATCCGAGATGGGAAAGGAGCTTGAGGCTTGTGTGGGAGGGCTTTCGGACGGAAAATGGGAGACTCTGGTGTGGGTATGCGAAGAAGCGGGGGATGATTTCAGCGAATTGGGGAAGAAGGCCAAGCGGGGGAGAGCAGATAGTGGAGGGGGTGTGGAAATGCTGGAATAGATCCACCAGATGGGAGAAAAGGAGAAACGGGTGCGGAATAAGTCGTCGATAAAAATTCAAAAGCGGAGACGATGAAGAGGCATGAAAGACATACGAGGCGCGTTAGCGGGGGCATGTGAATCAAGGAGGAGGGAGAAGATTGGAGAAAGGGTGGCGGTGCTAAGAGATATTCCACGTGGTAGCTGTCGGGAGATAAAGACGAAGAAATTACGGATGACGAATGCGGGGCTGGGTTGTGAATTGGGGTTATGCGTGGTTGGGTGTGGGTGGGTGGCCGAGGAGATGACCTTCAAAAGAGATAGGGAAGGATCGTTAAGATGGGAATGTGGGAGATAAAAGTAGTATTGGGGAGGAACGAGAAAGAGAATGATTATGAATTTTGCCGGTCTTGGTCGCACGTTTTCGGGGGTTTTTTAAGTTAATTAAGTATCGATTTTCTGCGGCGTAGAGTTTGGAGTACAGTCAGTAGCCACCACTCGCGGCCACCTCGAAGCACTGCTCCTTCAAACACCCGACGATGAAAATCCGCATATTTTGATGCTGGAATCCCGGGTGCCGCGATGCAGTCAAACAGCTAGCGTTCTCGTTCTCGTATTTAATGGAAACTGCGCCGTGGAAACTCAGTCGGCAATTTGAATGCGTTGAAATAATCTGTACGGTAAACACTTCTTTCTTGAAACAAGCCTAACCAAGAGAATATGAATCTTCGGTTTCCAGCACCTATTTTTCCACTTTCCGGTATTTCAAACTCGTTATGCTTAACTCTTGTGATCATCTCGAGTGCCGTCATAAAGACTAGGATTTGGTAATATAATTCATTATCATCTTATGTTGTTTCCCTTTATTATTATTTCTTGGAACTCTTGTTGGAACTGTACGTCCTATTTTATGTTGTCCAATATCCAACTCTTTACTTCTTTTTTACCATAAAAATATCTCTACATCAAGGAGAACGGCTATTTATCTAGGATTTTATGTAGATATCAATGAAAATAGTCAGTAGCAAGCAGAATACTAGGCATTATACTTTGAATAATTGCTTTCATACATGACTTATATTGTGTTCAAAAACCAAATTGAGAGTAGTTGGTCGAAATCGTCCATTTGTTTGATGTTTTTGCAGGATGCCAATCTCTTCAAAATATTTATGATTTTTATCATTTAAATATAGTTTTAAGAGGCTGGATTTTCAAATATTTTTGTTAGTTAGAAGTGGCTTCTCCTGAATTATTCATAATTAATGTGATAATTGTTTGTATTAACTTTTGTTAAAATTATTTTAATGCATGTATTAAAGAGTAGCAATGGTTAAATAATATGGAATCATTATAGAAAAAATAAATATTTTTGTATTAATTCCGATTTGTTTTAAAATTATTTATATTTTTTCCTATCGAAAATGGTAGAAGGAATACGATTGTACAGATCAAAGAGATATCACTTCAGAGAATTTTTCTCATTTAATTTCACCGGGTATTTTTTAATTCTCTTGTATAGTTACATTATAAATATTTTTAGTACCAAAACCAAGGTCTCTAGAATTCATAATAGAGGGATCTTGTTATCTACACATCAGTTAATTGACAGATTATTAATAAATTCATGATTTGTAAAATGGATAAAAAAGCCGTAAGGTATCTAGTGAGGTTGGTGTGGTAGTGAGAAAGGTGTGATATTGATTTCTGTGTGTTTTTACTATTTGAAAAAAATACCGTCCATCAAAACGCAATTTTATCTCTGCTGACGCTGCGTATTACTAAAAACGTACTTTGTGTGATTTACAATGTAATTTGTGCCCCAGGCCAGTGGCCTGTCAGAATAGTCAGTCTGGAAAAATAAATTAATTTAATGCTGTCAATGTGGAGTCTGCGTCATCGCTGTATGTTTTACCATTTTCTAAGGATTCATCGAAACTTCATTATTTTAGATTTTAGACTTTCCAATATTTTTAATGTTCTCGGATATTTTTCAACTCCGGAGAATAATAAAAAACTGTAAAAGTTTTACTAATATGACTTCAACTAGTAGAGGTGTACACAGGTAAATTCAAGAAAAAATTGCAAATACATTACCGTTGGTGATTAAAAATGCTTTTGTGTAATTTATTAAAAACGCTTTACTATAATGGTACTTAAATAAAATTAAACTCGTGGAATAATTTTAATATTAGAATTTGAGAAATTATGAAAGGATATTATAAAAAAATTAAAGAGTTATGATATACCGGGAATTAACGCTGTAAATGAATGAATAATATGGACAGAATCAACCTCAGTAATCCATCCGTTAGATTTTTGGATGAAAAATATCCTTACGCCTCTTTTACTTGAGAGTCGCCAGAATAGTGTGTTATATTTATTTTAAAAGTGCACGTTTATATATTAAAATTGATATTAAACTCACAAAAGGTCCTACCAATGATTATCTAACTAAAATATATGCCCAAATCGAGAAATGCTTGCCTTCAGCCTTAAATTGTGATAAGTTTGCTATATTTTTATGGTCGTGTAAAGTTATGCACATTTGATGAATCATTCCACTCGTATACTATATAATATGTAAAGCTTTACTCAATTGGTCCCCTTGGACTTCCCTTGAATGCGAGAAGAACATCAGCTTCGAGTATTGGTGTCATACTACTCTCACAATTTCAACTATGATTGTCAAAAATTAAAAGAATTGTCAAGTATGGATTTAGAGGTACAATCAGTATAACATTCCGATCAACTTTGTAGCAAAAATGTATTGCGGTATTGGTCTATGGTGCTGGATTTTACTAACGAAATCCGACTTTCAATTTACGGGTAGTTAACCAAGTGAGTGAAAATACAGGACCAGTATGTCTTGCGAGTACTGTTAATGTCTTCTGCCGCATTCTCCTCTAATATGCTCCTAACCGAAACATGGCAGTGAACACTCAAATAGTCAATAATAACACTGCCAAAAGGCGCAGCAATTAAGTTAATGTGGCCAACGAAATTATTTATTTTCATTATAATATATGTGTTTTGGTATAACTGGCACCACTTGATCCACGAATATTTACACCTGGAGTTGCATTTTTGGTCTTTTACCGACGAGTAGTACTCTATTAAACGCAATATTTATCAAAGGAAGACTTCTTAATCTCGTAATTCTTACACTTTGAATCACATCTGAAATAATCGCTTGTACAGTGTTCTTTGGAAACAATTTTCCTTTTATGAAAATTTCAGTGCCTCACTTCGTGCCTGGAAAGAGAACTGGTGCCGAAAATACGGTGCGTCGTATTTTGTGTTTCGGAAATTCTTTATTGTGGGTTTCTCTCACCACGAAAGTGGACGCTCCTCCCCATCCCGACCGCGTGATAGTCGTTCGCCGGGAGGCACGGAAATAAAACGCAGCCGGGGGAATATGCTGTTTAAATTCCCTGTTGGAGCCGGGGGAGTGGGCCTGGCAAACTTTGTCAACTGTAGGGAGGGGATCGGTTAATGCTTTTGACCGACTGGAGAAAAAGGTGGCGGGAAGGAAAATGCGGGTGACGGCGAGGCGCCTTACTAAGCATCAACTAAGAATGCATCCAACACGAGCCTCTTCCGGCTCTGAAAATAGCGTCTCATGGGGACCGCATTTTGCTTCCACTGACGAGTTCCTCCACCGTCGCAGGTTAATATTTTCCAATTGTTCTATATAGACATCCATCAAATAACTTTCCAAATATTCTGCCGAAACATGTTTCCATTGGCCTGCCGAACTTTTTGAACTCATTTATCTCTGTCATAAATGTGTTCTTAAATGATATTTTGCACTAAATAATTCAGTTCACAGATAAAAGTTCATGGAAATATATTTAAGAAAATCCGTTGCAGTTAGCATTGCATGATTTTACTCGTAATCTAGTTGATTTCCACTAGGAAAAACCAAAAAATCCATAAACACAGTAATCGACCCGAAAGTCGGTTTGTTAGGTGTGGCTAGAGCTCACCCAATATTAAGCCCAACGGCGTGTGAAATACACATTTCAGGGTAGGGCGAGCAGATCCTTTCACTGTTCCGCCTACGGTTTTACAGGAAGTTCTGGTACTTGAAAAATTACACAGCTCGGGTGAAGTTTATGGGGCGTGCCCAGGAATCGAATCTGGGCCATTTGGTCAACAGCAAAACGTAAGCCCCTGAATAAGTAATCTTCCAACGAATCATATTAATCAACGAACATGGTTTGAGAAGAATTTAATTTTATTTTGTGACACATCTATATGATAATTCTTTTCCAAACATTTAAGGCATAAAATTATAATAAATTTTTACATGATTCGAGGGTGGGTTGCTGATAAGATGCTTTTGCATAAATGTTTAAATGTAATTGTATATTTTTATATTATTCTCGTAAATATGTTAAATACATTTCTAATAACTTATATTATTTTTCAAAATTTATTAGTATCTATAGTATAAAAAGCACAGATGGACACTGAAATTTTTTCGATAAATTTGAAAATCTATGCAGTTCCTTTGTTTCCATCTTATTGATACATATGGAGCTAAAAATATTTCGAAAATATTAAATCTTTAATGAGGGTTTATTGAGATTAAAAATCAAGCGACACTCGGTATTAAGGTATTTTACATTTTCCTGCTATGGCAATGGTTCGATCGGGAAATGTGGTAATACTGAATGTCGTTCAACATTTTTCATTTAAACTTCATACATATTTGAAGAAGAGTTACGTCGAATTTGCTCTTAAAGACTATACAATTGTATTTTCCTTATTGAAGCTTCCATTTTTCCAGCGTTTAATTAATGTTTCACATAGATGGTTCCTAATCCATACACGTACGTTTTCCTGTAAAATAGTTAAACATCTATTTTGTATGATTATGCATTGAATGTTAAAATGAGAAAAAAATGTTTCGCTAAATTTAATGTAATCTTTTTTCATTTTTATTTCTGTTCTACTGATTTTGGCTAAAATAATTTTTTTAAACTCTCTACCACAGCTTAGAACGAATTCCACGTATAGTAACTGTTATTATCATTTAAACGAAGGAAGGAAGAAGTTTACTTAAACAGCTACAACTTCAGTGCAACTTTAATTAAAAATTGGCAAGTTTCGACAAAAATAAATTTTTATTAATACGACCCGTTTCAATGTAACTACATCATCTTCTGGAGAGATCCCCAGAAGATGATGTAGTTACATTGAAACCGGTCGTATTAATAAAAATTTATTTTTGTTGAAATTGCCAATTTTTAATAATCATGATTTTTCACCATATCACGCCCGAAGCGTCTCTTTTTATTCAGTGCAATTATTTATTGTGTTCAAAGATGTCCTCTGAAAATTTCCCCCGAAGAAATTTCAAAACGTGCTTCCCGAAAAGGGTGTTTTGTATACGTCCATCACAAATTTGACGTATCAATTTCTGCACATTTTTTTGGTGAATTTAAATACTACGTCTATTTTCGTAAGCAATTAGCATATGGGATCCTCTTTTGAGAGTCTGGCGACTTCTTCTAATATTTTGTCTACCGGAATGACGCTTAACGAGGGATTACTTCTTTATGAAGTTGCTCATTATGATTGCTGCAGAACTTCCATGTTCAAAGTAGATACGACCATTTACGATTAAGGTAAATTCATTCTAGCTGAAAGCGTGT
Organism: Hetaerina titia; assembly: GCA_037158775.1. Classification (NCBI taxonomy): domain Eukaryota; kingdom Metazoa; phylum Arthropoda; class Insecta; order Odonata; family Calopterygidae; genus Hetaerina; species Hetaerina titia. The sequence goes on along the minus strand of CM073779.1, from coordinate 92,225,648 downwards.
ATTCATTAGTTTCCATTCGCTCATATCAAAATATATATATACAGAAAAACACAATAATCAAGTCTAAGGTCGGTTTGTTAGGTGATGGTAGAGTTCCCCCAGTACTAAGCTCGACGACGAGTGAAATTCACCCATCGTTCGTCGTTAAAATGAATACACTTTGTAACTTCCACACGATTTTTATTCGTACTACCGGTTTCAACGCTTCGACGTCATCATCAGGTACCTCGAAAAGGTACGAAAATGAACCTCCACAAAGTTGAGCCTGAAACCATAGAATTCAAATTCACCCATCTTTACACACTCAATTCCATGTGTCCCTTGAAGAAGGTCGAACAGGGAAAAGACAATACGCACAATTTGTGGATCTGTGTAAGAAAATATGCTTATAAAATGGAAAATGTGGAAAATATTAGTGTGATATTTTTGTAAATAGCTGCTATTTAGAGTTGATCAGACCTAGCCGGCTACGTGTCAAATGGTGTGCACATAACATTGTTTTGTTTTAGAAAAAACACAGGGGTCGTACATCTTCATGATAATATGATTATATCATTCAATATCAATCAATTGTAATCAAAAACTGACTTGGTGGCAAGTTAGAAAAAAATCATTAAATATAGAATACCTTAGAACAGTTCTTAGAAGAAAAAATGACTGTCATAACAAAGCAGAGATAAAACTGCACCTTTTGTGTTGGTACCGACTTAAAGTTTACTCAATTAAAACATTGTAAATCGGTGTTGTTTTTTAAAGATGAAAAAAACGTTTAATGTTATAACTGACCCTCAATTTTATTGCTGCTAAAATAAGTTACCGTTCAAGTAATAGTTACTCTTACAAAGAGCTGTTTTTCACCTTTAAATTCCGACTACTGATACTATACGTGTATGATGCTTAGTTTAATATGTGAATAGTATACTATGTAAATAATTGTGTTTAACATGGTGATTTGTATAATATGGTACGGGAGTTTTGTGATGCTTACTAAATCATTATCTCTTCTGGACGCGACAATTGCAAGAATCATCCCAAAAGATACTCTCGAGTTGAGTTTTCAGCATTAAACAAATTATGATCGCCATTTTCCCATCTGACACTCTCACCGTTACTTCTATTGAGTTTCTTGAAAATACAACCCTCAAATTGGTTCTAATTTCAATTATTTTATTTTATTTATTTCACATTAATTATAAAACACTACTTGAACCTAAACATTGGTGTTTTAGCAATGAAATAATAAGAAAAAATTACAAAAACAATTCGGTATTTTGAAAATAGAAGCAATTACAGCATTCAAACCAAAGATGGAGAAAGGCCAACCTAGGCGAGAATGGAACCTACGCCCTCTGTTTTGGCAGGCGAGGCCGTTATTTTGCCGAGACTGGCAAGTTTTTCGATACTCTTTAAAAAAATTTTCCTTTCACGTATTCCTCCCCTTCGCTGTAAACTACGAACTGCTGATGCTCTCTTCATTTAATGTAGAAGTGAAGGGATATCTTCATATGCCTATGCGTACCGATGCATTTTTTCCCTTGCAGCAGACAACCCATTTTCAGGTTCTCGACTCCGCAATCCATTCACAATTTTCGAAGCCATTTTCCAACGTATCCCAATCTTTGTATCTCATCTTCTCGGAAACGTTAAATTCTTCCCCTGATATGCAAGAAACAACTAATTTTCTCATCCCTCAAATTAAATCCTTATTCTCGAGGATCTAACTTGGGACGTATTTATTGGAAAATGATGCTCCAGTAGCAATTCTGTTTCAAACAAACAGCCCTTAATCGCGTTTTCGCAGTCTTTCAAGTCATCATGCCTTTACCCTCAGCGTTTACGACCTAAAATACCACATTGCCTGAATTTGCTCTTGTTTCATATGTTTCCTAAATAAATATATCCTTACTTCTTATTCCTATAGATATTTTCTCTTTGTTCATGTTTACCTCTACTGTTTAGTTTTGCATTGCAACCCGTAATGAGTATTTCTGCCTACATTAACTCCCTATTTTTGTATACTGATTTTTTTTCATTTTAAATTTCGTTTTCTGTCCGACATTCTCCCAACACATTTGTAAATTGAAGTGCATCTTTCAGTGCAGTACAAGTCCTTTGTTTGACTACAAACAAAAATATTTTGAGAGCCGTATAATCTATTGCAAATATTTCCCTATGGTCCACCCGCTAGGCATCTTTTTATATTTTAGCTTGCTTCCTTGAAATTATTTTATGCCCCCAATTTGTCAAAGTCAACAGTTTTACCTGATACTTAGCTCCGATCCAAACAAAGAAATTTAACCTTTAAACATTGTGTATACTTACTCGTAATTACGGATTTAGATCAGTTTCTGCCATAAAGTTCTAAATATTTTTTCAATTATTTTAAGATCACTTTTAATGATCCTCACCTGTAATATCCCACCCAGGTTTCCACTCCACCCCTTTCCATCTCATTGATTCATGCTCACTACCGGCGATGTACGTTATTCCGGCTTTCTACTCAAAAAACTTATCATCTTGGCTCGGAATTTTGTTATTGCATTTTTCGTAATGTGTTTCTCATTTTAGAGGCAATTTATCGCGTTTAACAGAATAAGGTCTCATGTTATTGAATATCCAAAGCATTTACTGTATCTTACCACTTTTTATTCGCCCAAATTACTCAATATAGAGAAATTTTGAAACACGAACTTACTCTATTACAATTTAGGAACAGTAATAGAGTAAGATTACTTTTTCTCTTGAAAAAAATTTCGTGATTTTTGTCCTTCAACCAGGAATAGAAAACAACGTATTAAAATATTCTATCGATATTAAGGTATATTTTGTTTTCTCATTCTAACCACATTACTGGCTTGGAATCCATTAAGAACACGAATGGATAAACAATATACAACATAAAGCCTACTATTCCGCCTGCTTTCATTGTCAGACTAACACTTACTCTTTCGAAAATAGTGGAGAAGTATAAGCAAATTTATTCTGTTAGCCTAGGAATTTTTGAAATGTAAAAATATAAAGTTGGTGACAGATTGTACTGAAAGATAACTTTAAGGGAGAGTTATCACCTACGTACGTTATCAGGTTATAGTGTTGAACATTTTTTTAGTGACTAATTAGATCATTTATCAGAAGGCACATGTCAAATTTACCTCACTTAACTCTTTCGTGAGACGTTCCTATCTATCAACGTACAAACTAGCGGTAAGCTTTGCCTACTCCGTGTATATTTAACACTATTCCCCCCATATCTTTGTTCAGTCCCTCTGAATAATTCCCCTCGGAAACGACCAAATCTTATCTTTATCAATCATTACCCATTTATATTCAAGAATCCTAGCCCCAAACTTAACATATGGACCTAGTTACGAGTATTCCTCCACGATTCTACCGTATCAGTTGATCTCGCTCCCTCTTCATCTTCATTCCAATTTTGATCCCCTTCCCCCCCTGCCTGCCTTCCATTTCCCATACGCACTCTCCATTTCGAACCCCGGTATCCTTTGCCTTAATCGTTGCGTGCCGAGAGAGGCACTCTGCGGGAAGCCCTGCCTCTTCTTCTTAATCAACACCATCTCCTTTATGTCTCCATCCTGGTGCACTCATTTCCCGCTATTAACCTCTGACTCTAATATGCACGCCTCGTTCTTAAAAGCACTGGCATACGCTCTGCTCCACCCGCTGTCATCCCCACGAACACACAGCATCCTTTCCCTAAAACCTCCCATCGGCCCCAGAAAAAGAGAAGCCAGCCCTCTGCTCTTCTTCCCGCTTAAAAGCAACGGAGCCCCATAATGCTCGGCCATCACTCCCCTCAATTTTTGTCCGCCCTCCTCCATCACCTCCCTCATGGAGTCTTCCCCCTCCACTTCCATTCCTTCGTTTTAAAATTTTACGGTTCCCCGGTGTGTTCTCCCACGTTGTTTTTTTCCATTCCTGGCGACGTCCCCCTTCCACCCTTCGGCTTTCCACCCCCTCTTGCCCTCGAACTCCATCCAACCCACAAACCCTCGGTTCTTCCCGTCATTCCGGAAGAGGCGCCCACTTTTCCCTCATTTCGACTCCCCTCCGCCGCCTTTCATTTCGACTCCGCTGCCCCGTGCTAATTCCCTTTCTTCATGCCCCCGGTAGCCGGTTCAGCCGTCAATTACAGGGACGACAGGGTGTATCTCCACGGGCTTCCGCCGATTCTCACGGCTGGGAGGCGGGTTTGGGACCGACGGGATAAAGATATAAAACTAAAAATTGGGGGAGGAAGAAATGGGATTTTTTTTACCTCGTCGTACGTCGAGGCATCACGTGTCCGTGTTGCGCGTGTACTTCGGTTGCATCACCGGCGATAGATGCGGATCCCGCCGAGGCTGATCGGCGAGGCCCAGATAAAATTTCCTGTTTTGAACCTTTCCCTCTTTCTGGCTCGTCCGCCTCATTTTCTGTCTTCGCTCGAAATAATCTTGCTCTGAAGGATAATGAACTCAAATCGAAAATTCTCAGTCCTCTCAGTTCATTTTTATTCGGCGTTGCATAATACGATTTCGCTGTGTTTACTACGCCGCTAATATGCAGGCACATCCAGCGACGGATTGCTATTCGTCAAGATTATGGAAATTGTTTTAGTTAGACATTTTGTTAAAATATCCTTGTTAGCGGGGAAAATTTCAGTTCTTTTTCTTTTCCACTAATTTTAGTTTTATCTAAGAATTTTATACGAATAAAATTCTGTCTCACGTTCCTAGGGTTTATTTGTCTAATAAATTACTGTTGTTTAATGACCTAAACTTGAATAGTGTCTTTTTGAATGACATTTCACATAACTGTGAATGAAAGAGATAAAAACGTTCAATGTGGCGAAAATATTTCAACTATAGCAACTGTAGAAACTTATTCCTGTAAGTAAAAAATTATTTCTTTCTATTCCAATGATAATTTATCGACATTTTGTCTGTCATTTTTCCATATTTCATTAAAAATATGATGTAGATCAGAAATTTCGTATGATGCATCGCACATGCGTGGGATAGTCTAAAAAGTTTCTGGACTAACAAATAAACGAGATATTATTTCCTCATTTTTATTTTTTTCAACATAGTGTTCTTAAAAATAAGTATATTTTTGACAGCAATGCTCGAAACTTATTAAACTATAAAAAATTTTACTTGATAGTAAATTAGTATTTCTTCACAAAATTTGCGCTTGCGCATGCGATATCCACCTCATCCAAAAAAATCTGTCTTTCAAGCAAAAGTTTAATTTTAGGAATAATAAAATAATTCCAGGGAACCAGAAAAGGAAAATATGGTGAAAGGTAACTAATTAAAAATGCAATTAGTAAATTTTAGCCATATCGACTGTTGAAAAGTGACAGGTGCTAGTGATTCTTAGAAAATAAGAAACTCCACCCAAAAACTATTAACATCTCTTCATGTAGCACATTATTTACTTTGGCTCTTTGCGTTCAAGATAAGCTGAATCTTCTGACTGAAGTCTATAACAATTAAATTTAATCAATTTGTAGTGTGTCGGTAATGTATTTCTGATAGAAAAATTTATTATCCCATACCTCTATTTCCTATCATCAATTTATTTTTCAGGTGCTGGCATGTAAGTAAATGGTCAGTCAGTTTAACTCTCTTGTTTCGAAGTACTTGATGAAATGTGTTTCCATAGAAAAGCAAAACACATGAAAATATCCGGTGATTCGAGTAGAAGAAAAAATCACTTCATTACTTCCTTTTGCGACAAGTTCTCTTGACCAAACTGTTAATTTTTCTTACGAACTCAAGCTAGGAACTCCTAATCACAGGGAGGTTTTATCTCGGATTCCGCTGTCTCTTACTAATTAAAGTGTAAGTTGATAAGGTGAAAAAATCTGTAATATCACTCACGTAGTAGTTAAGAGTGTACAAATAATATTGAATGGAATTTCATTCTACTAATCTAACGCTTAAGCTGAAACTCTATATAAATAATGATAAATATGATACATAATGTTTTAAAATCTAACAATGTTCATGGGTAATCATGATGAGAGGAAATTAGGCTATACATTTATAAGAGGGAAAAAGTTAATTGAGAACATCTTAAAAATATTTAAGGTGAAGTAATAGGAAAAAACACAAACTAATGGATGTATAGGTAGAGATCAAAACACCATCAGAAATTAAATTTAATTTTTCCCACCAAAACTTAATTTTAAACTCCAAGTAGGCTTTTTAACTGACCTTTTTATAAATCAAACCACTTTGTTTTTCCACATAAACTTTTTATTTTTCACGACCCAGGTTTCGTTAAGCATAACATCATCAGGTAAAAATACAAGTCAAGCTCAGTATATATACATATCTCTGGGCGGAGGGGAAGAGGAGGTAGGAAAGAAACGATTGGTTGAGCTAGGAAGAGGGGGCCTAAAAGTCTATGGTTTGAGGCGGAGAAGGAGGATTGGTAATATTGACAAGTTAGCAATAATTGGATAATTAGATCAGATTATCTAATCCTTCTTGAGCCTGGAATTTAGTTCACCTTTCCCCTATATTCTCCCTGAGCTTGCCCATGTACGCCCATTAAGATAGATCGATGTGGTAACGTTGGCAAGGCTGCTTGTCGCCACCCGTCAAATGGAGCTTTTCAGCTGTAATTTCGTCGAAATGTATTCCTTGATTCCAAATTCAGTGCTTTATTTTTTGTTTTTATTGAAATAGAAAAATGTTTACAAAAAATCTGTAAAAAGAGGCACGTGGAGGGTATAGTGGTGGACATTTTCATTCGATAAAAAGATGTAACGATAGGAGTTTTAGGGTAAACATTTTAATTTCATTTAGCCATGGCCAATTTTTCGTGTTGGTATGTAAATTACTGGCCACCGCAATCCGTACATAGGTTTCTTTGTTGATGAGGAAAGAGATCGTCTCGTTGCAGAAAGAAAAATGTATCATGATAGTTAACAAAATCATCAGAATAAAGTGGTTAAACGCGTAGTGCGTTACGAATAAACTTGTGGAAAAGTGCGTATTTGTTTTCTCATGATCACAATCTTGCATCTCTCCTGAATCTGTTGAATATATAGTCAATATTAATAGAGTTAATATTTTGGAGTAAATCAAATTAACTGTGTTAATTTGTTACACTAAAAACTAAGATGCTATATTTATTCTGAAAAAATGAACTTTTTACTCAATAAATATGAATTTAAGCGACCTCCTATTTCCCCATTGTACAATTTAGATCCTCCACCCTCACTGAGAGCGCCCACTTTCGTCGTCTTTACCAACATGAGTCCTGCAGATGTCTTTTAAAGAGACTTTTATAAAGTTAATATGCCAAACTTATATACGAGCGTCAATAGAAAGAAATACAATGAATTATTATTCCTTACGAGAAGAAATGAATCGCATTCACATGTAATCGGGTTAATCCAACCTGCATATTACGGTTTTACGTGTGCTATCATCATGAGGCTTTGTTGAGTGATTTCTTCTCCCTCTTTAATTTTATGTTTTAAAAATCAGATTAAGATGAACAAAATTTGAAAATAATGTGTACCTATAAAAGCCATTCTTATATTTTCTATTTATTGCTATAACCTTTGCATGGTTTTCGCAAGGGTCAAATATTAAGTCATCATGTTGATTAACGAGCCAAATGTTTTTCTTTTTCGCTTGATAATTTATTAATTTTGTTAGATACTCGACCGTAGTTCAACTCGCGGAGCACTTAATAGGCTTCATGGACGGTGGATTTTATGGATAAGGCGTATGTCGTGTAATTGGAAAATCGTGAGTTTGATTACCGAGTCAGGAATATATCTATGCAGTGAAATATGAGGAAAGTTGGAGTGAGCATAAGGAAAATTAAGATATGTATTATCTCAATTGCAAAATTTAATCCAAAAAAATTAATCGTCAAATGAAAAACACAAGTTTTATAGTTTCAATAGGTTTTTCTAATAACTCAATTTTACTTTGGATAGTAAATCTGTTCCATTGTTATTTGTTTGAATCATTTTTTAGAGATAACTGAGTTATAGTTGGCCCTTTAAATTTCTGCTTCGGAAATATATTTTTTTCAAGGTCCTGAATATTTTTTTGTTATTTCGAAAGTTCTCTCATTTATCACGTTCAGTTTTCACTAATACCTTTCAGTAAGAAAAAATGAATAGACTCATTGTTTTAAATTGAGACCATTAAGACAACGCGAATCAAAATATGCCTCGACGATCCTCACTAAATATGTGTATTTGTGGAAGAATTGGTGAGATTTCTATTTTAGGTTGGTCATTATTTTGTTTCTATTCAAATATATTGATTCTTTACTTTATATTAGTTAGTATTTAATTAGTTGATGTTAGATGACATAACGGTAAATCACTGTAGCAAATCCTAATATTCTGTATTTTCGTACATCAAACCTCAATAAGTTTCTCAAATTATAAAGTATCCATTTTTAATCAGCTTCTTACTTTCTAAACCTGTTTGCCTATCAGTGGATGCATTCAAACAATGGTGAAATCAGATAATTGCCGGTGATTAAATTATGATGGCGGTCATAACGCCGCAGGACCTGAATAAAGAATCGCTGGTGCGAAAATGTGACCTACTTCACACGATCTGGTGCCTCGTCGCTATGCAATCTAGCAAATTTTAAAAATATTTAAAACAATTTAAAATAGCTCTTCTTCATATGGAAGTAAGGTTATCATATTTGCTGTTTTGGACATTATTCTTAAGCAGATGCACGAGTTAATTCTTAGAATGTGAGGGGCGTTTCGATAAATCTTCTGCCATTCAGTGATCCAGTAAGTATGAGTTATGTAAGGTCGATACTGAGTCCGCCCGATGGGGCGCTTAACATGGTTTCTTTTCTTTGACGTTATTGTAGTATAGTCTATAATCCACGGCGTATATCTCCCAATACTTATACTCCTTTTTGCCCGTATTGATAATCTTATCGAATTGAGAAATTATTCCCATCAAGGTTGAATTTTCTGTGGATTGAGGTAATATTTTACTACTTAGTATAGAACACTTTTAGTGTAATACATCGTTCGTCGAAGTATACCAGACTCTGTATATTCCCTGTGTCAGTTATGAAAAAATATCTTAGTCGTCTCGAACATTTCGCATTTAGAAATACTATTATGCTGTCATATTTCTATTTTAATTGTTCAATATTAAAACTTTGTTCAAGACTAAATATTATTTGAGATAAAATCACAATTATAGTGAAATTCATGTTAGGCTGTGATTTCAGCCATCTGACTTATATTTTTCACTCGACACCTTTTCATCATATTTTCTAGATTACTTTGCGCAGCGCCTCATAATATTCAAGATCGATTTTGCACTGCTTTAAAAATTAATGCTTCCACTTCAGGCAGATCATTAAATACATCATTCAGGGCACTTAAGTAAATCATCAACGTCTCGTCATGCTACATTCTCGTTACGTTTGCTCATCAACCAATACCAGTGTTATATTTGAATCCGACGAAGCATGCTAAAAGTAAGTTCACCTAAATAACTTTTATATGTCATACTGCGTAAAAAACATTTATGCAAAGAACAAGGTTTTAGATAATCATTTAAGTACAAAAGCCTCTCTTTAAGTAATTCGGACACAATTGGCTAAAAAGAAAAGTATTTGGACACCCGAAATTGCGCCTATTGGTTTTAAATACGGAAGTGGAGCTTAATTTCATTGAAAATGTATTCGTACGGTCACCAGTAGGTTTTGTAAAATAGTGATTGTCTAAAAGTAAATTAGTAGAGAAATAAGACTATTCTAAGAATCAGTCAGGCAGGGCGTGACGAAATGAACAATAGTGAAGAAGATTGTTATTTTTCTAAGAAACAAAACTTAATAAAATAATTATATTAAATATTTGTATTGATGATAAATTGAAGCCAATGCATCTACAAAGAAATAATCAGTAGGTAATTATCTAACTCGCTGTTTTGAGTCTTCAAGCCTTGGAAAAAAGTTTAGAGATAGGATGCACTGCCGGTGATTTGCGACTAAAACGACTCTTCTCTCCCCCACGATCCGCCACCATAAAATCAGGAAAACTAGTTGATAAAATACTTGTCTCTTTTCAAGGTATTCTTAATATTTTTTCTTTTGCGTATTTACTGGCACTGGGGTAGAATCCTTTCAATCGGTAGGTCACTTTCCTCTAAGTTTTTATGCATAATATGAAATATATCATGCAGAGGTACTCTCCGAGGTTAATACAAATATTCCCGCAATGAGCACGCCGCATCATTGACATCTTTAGAGAATCCAATGGGAATAGCCACACTCCAAAAACGAGAGGTCGGGTAAGTGTGTCAGGCGTAATGTTTACATAATTTTATACCGTTCCGCCTCCCATTGCGGCCGTGCCTCTTAGCATTCATTGCCACCTTTACAATACCAATCTTTGCATTTCGGATCGACGCCTCAATAAGCGGGCCCTTATGGGAAGACCTTTCTCGTCCTACAACTTTGAGTTCACCCACCCACCTCTTACGCTTTCTCCCGGGCTAATCACGCATATCTCATTTCCATATCCCGCTCGCTACTCCCAATGTCAACCCCCCATTACAGCCTTCTAATAATATCTTCCGATGGACTCCGCCACCCATTCCCTCAAACTAAACCTCTTCCAACTCCATCAAGTCCATTCCCAATCCCTTTATAGGCTTCGTTGGTGGCTCATTTTATTATCTCACTCAAGAGATTTTGGCATGTCATCTACCATTTCAATTAACGTGTCCACAGGTTCTGTCATTAGTCGGCGAATGCTTTCCCCACCTCGCATTTTTATCTCCTTCTTTAGCAGTCTCGAGGTATACAAAATCTCCGTATCCTTCTGAATTGCATGGAGAATAAAGCAGCCGAAAAAGCGAGTTTTTTATACGAGATATTATGCATTAAAGTTTGTTCATAAACTAACTGCTGTAAGGAGTATATCTTCTACCACCTCACCGTTGTTCCTTGCGGGATATTTTGTGGATGAAGATCAGAGCTATTGTGAATTTCTGCATCCAGATACCAGCTGGTTTCAAATGTGTGCCATTTAATTCCGTTTGCTGTAAAGGAGGTGTCCTATATGTCATTGTTTGCAAACTTTTCAGTTGCATTTATTGGGATTAAGATAGAGTTGCAAGGAAGATACTACCGTTGGCGGTTAATACTTGAATATAAAACTACCAGTAATATAATTCCGAAGTGGCGACATTTGATTTTTTTTTAAATCCTCAATTTTTACTGCAAAGCTGTTAATAGAAGTTGCTTGCTCGGATCATTCGTAAGACCTGACATTCTGACGATGCATACTTTCGTGAAGAGATATGTAGGGTTACTTTTTCCATGCAGCTAACTGAGAATAGATTAGGCGAGAAGAGCTCTCTCCTTGGCGTATACTCTCTGCTATATGACTTGGGTCATTCCTATCATTGTTTCTACCCTCATTATTATTATATCTTTTCAGCCTCTCTTTCTACTTCAAGGAATGCAGGTGGACGACAATTTTCGTCAAGGCGAACCGTAGATTCCTAGGACTTTATTATTTGAATCGCTCGCTTGGGCACTTTTATTATTTTTACATAAATTATGCCGAAACCTTGCGTATGTGCGTATACATATGTGCGTATATATATATATATATATATATATATATATATATATATATATATATATATATATAACTTTTGGACGGCACAATAGAACACAGAATAAAACAGATAACACGAAAAAGGACACTCACACTGTAGTTGATTTAAGCTTTCGGCCTACTCCGAGGCCTTCTTCAGGTCAGACTGGGAGGTTTTGAGGGAAGAGTGCCTGGGGAGGGGAGGAGGGCGGACGGTTTAGGGACTGTTGGGAAAGAAATTAAAGATTGCGGTTAAGGGTGGGAATTTTAAAGGATTGGAAATATAGGATGTATGCGGATTCGCGAGTTCTCACCTCTATGTTGGTGGCTGAATCGGGTAGGGATTCTAGAACTGTTAGGGAAAAGCATTCGTCAAATTATAGGTTGTGTGAACATGCGTGTAAAGGGATAGGAAGAGAAGAGAGTGAAGCAGAATTACATGAGTAGTGGTGATTGTTTATTCGGATGGATAAGGGGGTAATGCATTCGCCTATGTAGAATGAGGTGCATTGTTTGCAAGACAAAAGATAGATAATATTTTTGGAGGGGCAATTGGCGTGGGAACGGGGTGAAGGGACAAAGAGTGGATGTGGGTAGAGGGGAGCAGATCTGATCAACAGACTTGTTTTACATCGGGGGCGATTGCAGGTAGGGGAAATATGTGGAAATTTGTCAGGGCGGGGTGTCAAAGGGTTGGTGGATCTCAGAAGGTTTCTGAGATTGGCTGGTCGTCTGTAAGTGACAGAGGGGCATTGGGGCAGTAAGGATGTGGTCGCGTCATTGTCATGTAATATAGGATAAAGTTCTTTGAGAAGGGTGTTCAGTCTCTGGGATCCGGGGAAATAGGTTGTGCAAAGGTTGAGTCCAGCGTCAGATGGGGGTTGTTATTCTGTGGTGTGTGTGGTCGGGTGGAGCGGTAGATTTTATCCTGTAGGAGCTTTTCTGGGTAACCTTGTTTGTGGAGTGCATGGTGTAGATTGTGGAGGTATTTGTTGAGGGTAGCTGTGGTGTTGCAAATCCGATGTCCGCGGATAGAGAGAAAGTTGGGATATAGCGTTTGGTATGAGAAGGATGACTACTAGTACAGTGTAAATATTGTTGATGATTAGTGGCTTTGACGTGTACTGAAGTGGTGAATTTGTTATTGTGAATTGAGATGTCTGTGTCAAGAAAGGTGATGGTGGAGTCTGAAATGGAAGAAGTGAATTTAACAGTGGAAGAAGAATTTAAGGCCGATGAGAAATTTTCAAGAGACTCAGAGCCGTGTGTCCAGAGCATAAAAATGTCGTCAATGTAGCGGACCCAGAAAAGAGGGTGGAAGGGTTGCTGTGAAAGGAAATTCTCTTCAAGGTGGCCCATGCAGAGATTGGCGTACGATGGCGCCATCCTCGTTCCCATCGCTGTGCCTTTCATTTGGAGATAAAAACAGTTTTGGAAAGAGATTGAATTTTTGGTCAGGACGACAGTGGCGAGATTGAGGAGAAATTCGGTCGAGGGGCACTGGGGTGGGGGGCGTAGAGAAAGATAGTGTCGGAGGGAGGATAGGCCTTCTGCATGGGGAATAGAAGTATGGAGGGAGGTGACGTCGATGGTGGCCATAAGCAGGTTGGAGGTGGAGGGAATGGAGACAGAGTTTAAACGGTGAAGGAAGTGATACGTGTCTTTCGTGAAGGAGGGCAAGGTAAGATAGGTTGTATGTGGTGGTCAAGGAATGCGGAGATTCTTTCAGTGGGAGAGTTGAAACTAGAAACTATAGGGTGACAGGGGATGTTGGGATTGTGTAATTTTGGGAGGAGATAAAACTGGGGTGTTCTGGGGTTTGGGGGTGAGAGTAGGGATATGTCTTGGGAGGTGAGGCCTTCTTCTGGTCCAAATTGGAGGAGAAGGGACCGAATTTCCTTTTGGAAGGTTGGAGTAGGGTTGTCGGTGAGAGTGGTATAGATGGATGTGTCGTTGAGGTGACTGAGGGCTTTGGAAATATAGTATACTTTATACTACTATTAGTAGTATAAACTCCAACTTACTCCAACCTTCCAAAAGGAAATTCGGTCTCTTCTCCTCCAATTTGGACCAGAAGAAGGCCTCACCTCCCAAGACATATCCCTACTCTCACCCCCAAACCCCAGAACACTTGAGTTGAGTTCTGTTCCTAATTCCTCTTGAGAAAGGTGGTTGGACCACCGAAAATTCGAGAACCAGTGAGTCCCTCTTTTGTGTGTTTTGGTTTCTGTGTTTGTTATGACTATCAGTGAATTTACATTACACGTTTGTGGGTTTTCCAAAAGAGTTTATATATATATATATATATATATAAAGTATACTATATTTCCAAAGCCCTCAGTCACCTCAACGACACATCCACCTATACCACTCTCACCGACAACCCTACTCCAACCTTCCAAAAGGAAATTCGGTCTCTTCTCCTATATATATATATATAGTGATTAGAATATTTTTGTCGGTTCGATAAGCTAACACATACAAGTATAGTTGTATTGTTATTAGTAAAATATACTATTGGTACTACTTGCTTCATTTGGTTTCTTGGATTTTTATTACTTACATTCTAACCACTACATTCCGACTGTTGAATTACATGAATAAAGTTATTACGGCAAGAAGTTATTTCATATAATAGTGTTTAAAGAATACTTTTGGCGAATGAAGTCCACCGTGTTTTAAGTGTGTACTTTCCGAAGTGAAGTTAATTTTCCATTTTCCTTAGCCGCATTGATATTCAGTATGAATAACTTGAAACTGTCTGATATTTCTATAACCTGGCTTGACAAAAATCCAGTAGGATATCTTTTTACTCGCCATATCCATCCATCTCTATGTTAACCCTTGGTACCGTGGGCTGAAAATTACACCAAATGGGTGTGTCTATTCAGGGGGTACTTCAAAAACTGACGTTTTCTTTATCAAGTCAATAGCAGAACTGAATATAAGGACTATCAGTTGGTTCAACATATTATATATTTTTGTAAGGCGGTAGATTGCAGTACTTTATCGCAGTAGGTGAACCTAATTTTCGCCGAAAAACATACCTTATATATTACATACTTTGCTTCCTTCACAGTGTTATTTTATCTTCCTCTGTATCTCCTCTATTATAAACGGATTTCATATTATCAATCTAGGAGTGAGTCGTCTGATCGAGTTCACAACCCATTTTCAAACATAGCTCCCTCATATTGAGATAAAAAAATCTTTATCTTAGCATACCTCATCGTTCATTTTTCCCGTAATTTTTATGCAAACAAGAACATTCTTTCCCCAATAACCTCACCCTCAGTATCGATTGCGGAGGAGAAAATTGCAATTACTAAAAATTCGGCGACGGTAGACGCAATTCTCCTTTCCTCTGTGGCCTAAAGAAAGTAATTCACCGGCCAATTGGGGAGTACTTGGTCGCTTTT
The DNA here is from genome assembly GCA_037158775.1 of Hetaerina titia. NCBI lineage: Eukaryota > Metazoa > Arthropoda > Insecta > Odonata > Calopterygidae > Hetaerina > Hetaerina titia. The sequence continues at coordinate 92,210,600 of CM073779.1, read as the reverse complement.
CAATATTTCCATCTTGACTACCACAGGTTTTGTCATTATTATTTCCTTCTGGCTGATCAGTGGCCTACCCAATTAGGGGTGTCAAAAATTTCTCATGCTTTACATATTGGTGTTTACGATAGTTGTAAGCACACAGCGGCAAGATAAAAATCCTAGGCGTTGAAAAATATCTTGATAGGTGTGATTGCGAAACGCAGGGCGAAATACCAATTACGTGCTTTATCTCTTTTTCTGCTTGACGGCGAGGATAAACGCTCAAAGGGCTTCTCCCGGCATCAACGGTTAGCAGTGGGGGATTTCATTGGCGACAAAATGACGTTACTGTGCTAGTATAAGATCCTCTGTTCTTCTGTACACTAAGAAAGGAAAACTTCATGGGGATATGCGACGGGGAAATGTTATCGTTGTAATTGATTCTGGGTTCCGAGTATAGATGATTGCATCAGCAGTGATAGAATAAAACACATTGTGTATGACCTATACTCTATCCACGTGCACAATGATTAAGTTTAATTACGCACATCTCTACAATTTGGGTAGATTTGATTTGGAGTGTCCAATTTTGAAACAATTTATTGATGAGCCGGTGGGTTATCCGGCCAGTTATTTCAGTTTTGCCAGCAAGGAAACCTCTTTAAAACTGACTTCCTCCCTCTTTCAGTTCTTTGTGCACACAGAAAGCGATACTATTTATAAGTCCCTTGTCAAGTGAATCCATCTGCAGTTTTTTCCAACTAAGTTCTTCGTCCCAATGAATTAAAGTTTAGATTATATCCCTTGGACACGGAATCATATAGTGTATATATAATCTTCAGCATTACAATCATAGAATTGGTTTACTGCAGCACTCCATTCTACAGTATTTAATTTCCATTCCTTCAATTCTTGATAGCTTCTCTGTTTTACACTCTTCTTAATTTGTCCTAATTACATCTCTCTTCGTCTTCCTCGTGGAATTTCCCCTTCTATTGTCTTCCTAATCAATCCATTGTGCCTCAATGTGTGTCCAATCCATCTAGTTCTTCTTTGTCATAGAGTTCTCCATATGGTCCTATCCTCTTCTATTCTTCTATATACCACCTTATTTCTTAATTTGTTTGTCCATTTCATCTTCAGAATCATCTTCCAGCACCATTTTTCAAAGACTTCTATTCTTGGATGGTCCACTTTTCCAATGTTCCAAATCTCGGGACCATAGAGCGCAATACTCCACACGAAAGTCTTGGCGAATTATTTTCTTGTTTCAAGCCTTAGGTTCTTTGAACATTACCTCTTCGAGATAAATGCAGTCTTATCTTGGGCTATTTTTCCCTCTATGTCGGTCGAACCTCTTCCATCATACGCCATGCTCTTACCCAGGTAGATGAAGGATTCCACTTGCTCAAGTTTCACTTCTCGAATTATGATGTCAGCATTCAGCTGTTCTCTTCCGCATACGAATTTAGTTTTCTTCTTGTTGATGTTCATATTATATTCCCCCAGTACTTGATCCATAGCATTTTGAGTTGCTTGCACGAACGCAAGCACTCGCGTTTCCGCTACAACTGCGATGTCATCTGCAAACCGATGGTCCATGCTTCTGAGTCACAGAGTGCCACGCTCCATACGTATGTTTTTAAGTTTTGTTTCCTCGTCTGTAGGTCTTTCTTCTTTGTACAGAGAAGTGTCCTTTTCATTGTTAATGGTCCCATAGTTTGAGATATTCTTCGCTTGATATACGAGTCGAAATCGTATGTAGGACTTCTTCCTTCCAATTTCTTTATGTATGTTGTTATATATTCAATCTTAGGATTGGTTTACTGCAGTCCATATCTCTCCATTCTACTGTATTTGAAATGCAAGGCAAGGCTTCATACTCTAGGGATAATAATGTGGTGGTTTCCCGTTGCCCTCCACATCGCAGTACCACGAACTTCTTACTCGTGAAAGATTATCCACCGCAGGTGTGGCAGCTGTTGCCGGGCCGACCCATTTGGTCTATGCCACCAGTGCCTAATGGTGAAACTGACGCCCTTCACGATGGGTTCAGGGTAGCTGCAGCCTGCTTTTCTTGTTGCCTCTTTCCGAAACACCAATCAGGAGTTTCCGAATCCTGCTAATCTCATAATGGGTGTGTCCTTCCGGGAAACCATTAACAGATTTTTCTAAGCTGGCAAATTTTGCAGGTCACAGGAATCGAACCAGCGACCTTCTCCTCCTCCTCCTCTTCCAGACAGACACTCTACCTCTGCTTTACCCCCACCAATGTTTGTATATATAGCCAAAAACATTTAAGAGTTATCATAAATATAAATAAATTGGGCCATTAAACCACCATTGTATTTCACACTTGGATAGTTTTTCAAAATACATATTAATTGCAGTTTTTTAAATCTTAAGTAAATATTAATAATGCTAAATTTCTTTATATTTTTTCAGAATTTTACATATAATCGTTGTTACAGTAAAACTTTTATTTGAATGAATTTTAGGTTGAATTAAATTTGTATTACGTCTCCAAATAACAAATATTTGTATAAATGCAGAATTGCACACCATACCAAATCAACAGTTACTGCACGCTCCACTTTCGACGGTAGTTTGAAATGCACTTGAGGGTTCATGCTTTATTTTCAAGACCACTACGTATTTATAGTTAAAGCTTTAACTCTATTGTTAAATTCCTCACGAGTGGCACTTCCTGCTGATTTAGGGGATTAAAATCTCTCTATTCTGCGTATTGAGAGAACAAATATCGTTCACATAATGTATAATATACATAGTACATAATCTTGAACCACTTAAACAGATGTACGTCAAATAGTTCCCCTTTGAGCTTTTTCTGTCAATGCTTTTTTACGTTCAAAGTTCATATTTATTCATTTCCCTGCAAACCAGGAAGTCATCAATATTCTATGTTCAATATTTGGTATGGTTATATAGATTCAATAATCAAGTAACATTTTACTACCTGATAAGTTAAATAGGAAACTAGGTAGACCAAAAAAATCAAAAGAACAGTCCAAATGGGCGTCCATGCAAAACGACTATTTGATGTGAGCTCTGTGGATGAAAATGAATTCATTAGTGCATGTTTTAGTATGGTTTCATTTAACTACTCATTGTGGCCCCGTCTATCACCATACAAATACATTAGCATTACTGTTGCTCTGTTAGCACATATCTTGTTTTAATTCGTATTGTCAAACTAACGTTTCTCTTTTCGTTCCAAACCTATTAAAAGGACAATATGGATACTGGTGTTCAGTAGTATAGCATCATAGAATGGCAGACAAGCGAACCTTATTCCGTAAAATGTCCGATTCCATTATCCATACCTGGAGGGAATAAGGTTGTATGTTGTAAATATAGAGCGAAATATTCATCAAATTATGGCGTTACATCATCTTTCTTGGACTGTCAAAGGAATTTTACAATGATTGCCCAAAACAAAGGAAGAATCAAAAGGACTGCATTTACACAGGAAAAGCAAAGTCTGCTTCATTCTTCCTCCATGCTTTAAAAATGGATTTCCACTTGGTAGCGGCCTAAAATATTTTTCAAATTGATTTTCAAAGTTTATTAGTGCTACTATTATTAGTGAATGTGCTAGACTCTTTGTAGGTCTTGACTAAACTCAGAAATAATTTGGATAAACGTCAAAATTGTAAATGTACTAACGAACAAATGTATGAGAATAAATGTATTCTCTAATATGAGGTACATGTACACAATACGGCGCGAGCCGCCGCAAAGGCGTGTGGCGGGAGGTGTTCGGTCACCACCCGTAAAACAGAATAAAAATCACATACAAAAATTAACAAAAGCATTCACGCCCACAGAATCATTTGTATTCATGAAATCGCACTTCAACTTCCACTCGTGCAAATGCATATACTAGCAACTAAAATACGAATGCATATGTATCCACGAATATATCAGACGCCTACTCAGCGTTGAAGCAAAGTGTCTTTCTTCTGTCATGATTAAGGATTTCCACCATGTTACGCCTGTAACTGTCATTTTTCCTCGGTTGTGATTCGAATGTCTTTACTATTATATGTTATGGTACATGTTGTCCGGGGACAAAACGAAAACTTGTAACTAACTGTACTAGAGTCTACATAATGCATTGCAAATAGTGCAATTCAATTTTACCCGGCGCTAGTATCGGTCAAAGTGGGATAAATTACTTGAGATAGGTAGAAGGAACGCTATGGTTCACCACAAACTGTCTTAGTGATTACCAGGCTGTGAAATCAGCAGGGCGTTAGTTATTGTAAACCTCCGCGCGTCGAGCGTGTCTCGAATAACCAGCGGAGCGGGAATTTCAAGTGAACTTTTGTAACGTTTTCAAAATGAACCTGATTATTTGAACAACGTTATCTCTGGTGATGAAGCCTAAGTTTTTTAATACGACCAAATAGAAAACGCAAAAGCTCCGATTGGCACACCGACCGCATTCTTGGCTCTTCAAGCCCGAAGAGCCAAGAATGAGAAAATCAAAAGTGAAATAAATGCTCATTGTCTTTTTCGGCAGGAAAGGAATGATCTATAAGGAGTTTGTTCCTCAAGTACAGACAGTTATGGCTACCTATTACGTCGATGAGCTGGAAAGACTCCGAAAAAGAGTCATCAGGGGGAGAAAAGACATCTCCGCTACTTGGCACATCATTACGACAGCGTGGCTTGCCACAAGACGCTACGAGTCCGCGAGCTCCTGCCCAAACATCAGGTGTCAACGCTGCCTCCCCCCCCCCTATCGTTCTGACGTCGCCCCAGCAGAGTTCTTTTTGTTCCCTCAGAATTAGGCAGCCATGAAATAAACCCGTTTTTCGTTCATTCGCCTGATCAGCCGTTGCGAAGACCTTGCGAGAGTTCTCCGAAGACGCCTTACATGCCGCGTTCTGATCATGGCAGAGTACTTTGAAGAATTTCGTGTTTTTGCAAATCTGTTTCATAAATTATTAAACAATTATGTGCATTATTTTTGGAACATCCCCTCTATCTCCCTGATTATTTCTTCGTGGTCTAACCTACTCAGAGTGAATGGCGATAATAATTCCCTTTGTGTCATACATAAACACGTGCGTTCTGAACCTTGCTAAAAGTCTAAGCCCCGCCCGTTCTCTTCGCATCTCCTGCGGCTCCTAGTATGATACCTTTCAAAGACCTTTCATACTCGCCTTCTTGTCGTAAAATTTTTGACTAATCTGGTGAATTTTCTCTGCATGTAATCAATTTTTTAGCAACAATTTCTCCCAAGGATCCCATTGTAGAGTGCTCCAATTTTGCCCTAACTAAAGCAAAATAACATCTTTCTCTTCCTAAGGCATACTACTAACGTACATAACATTAACTAACATGCACCACCTGTTTAATGAAGCCGAATTTCTTCAAGGTTGGTAGGACTATTCTCATGGTATGAGTTCCCCATGAATTAGTAAAGGTACTTGATTTAAGAATATGGGTTGAGAAGATGCTGAGAAATGTAGATCAATATTCGGATAATCAAACCGTATGTAGAATGACTGCCAAAGAATTTCAGTCTTTGCTGGGTTCATATAAAACCAATATGAGGTATATTGCATTAGCAGTCATGAAAAATGGAATTGAAAATAGAGAAATTGTAGAGCATAGTTAATCTTCGAGGTAATAGGGCTTGTACCATAGAATTTACAATACTTCATATTTATAAGAAATCTTTCAACGAGAGTAAGCGTATCACAAAGGCGTTAGCCGAATACGTTAGCTAAGTAATGACTTGAACAAGGACTTCGATTAGGTTATATGACGGATGAATTATTGTTCGCGTATTGATTCACCGTTTATTGAATTAGATTTCCATTTTTAGGACGAAACTGGTTGCACATTAAAAATAAATATATAGTGCGCAGTAAAAATGAAAACGTAAGATTTGCAAACTATTGAATTTCTTACAGTAAATATCCGTGAATCTTATGAAAATAAAATGTTAGAATCAAAAATATATTCAATATCAATTCACCATCATCAATTCATCAGCATCATCATCAATACAATCAGTATCAACATAGAGGTACCTGATGGTGACGCATAAGCGTTGAAACTAGTTGTACGAGAATAAAGAACAGTGGATTCTTTGTGTTCTATAATTGAATGATCAAAAACAACGTTAAGCTCACAAAAAATTAGTTACTCAGGATAACCTTAATACTAAACGGATTGGAAAATGATATACAGGTGTTATTTAGCGCTCTTTATCAATTATTATTATTACCAGGTAATCTATCGCTAAAGGTAGGCTTTTGGATGGATACAACTATCAAATAAATATTTTGTATTTCCAAAAAAACCTAATCCAGGAACCTACTCTAAATCAGGTCCCTCTTCATCACTGTGTATTTCCTCCCTTCATCCCGTCCAACATCCCTATCCTGTTCCTGCCCTTTCCTCGTTTGCCTAACATTTTCCCCTCTTCAACATTCCACTACCGCTCAATACGCCTTTCATCCATTTTTCCTGCCTCCATAGGATTTCTCTGAACAAACCCCTCTCCTCACCCACCATCTCCAGTACTTCCTCATTTGTTTTCCTCTCGGTCCATTTCAATTTCTCCATTCTTCTCCACACCCACATTTCAAAAGCCTCCAATCTACGTGTATCCTCCTGCTTCAGCGACCACGTTTCCGCGCCGTACATAGCTACCCTCCATATCAGAGTTTGTACGAGTCTTGCCTTAAAATCCCTATTCAACATCCCCGTCATCAACTCCCTCCTCCTTGAGAAAGCCTCCTTGTCTATAGCAATTCTTCTCCCTACGTCCCTACTACTTTAACCGTATTGGTCCAAATCACTTCCGAGATACATAAACTGTTCTACCTGCTCTATTTTTTCCCGCCTATTTTAGTGTTTAGCTTGGGCTTTTTCTTCCTGGAAAATCGCATAACCTTTGATTTATTAATATTGATTCTCATCCCATATTTATCGCACTAACCCTCCAATTCACTCAGAAATTCTTGGAACCCTTTGACTGACTGAGCAACTAATGCTTGGTCATTAGCAAACCTAACCGATTTTACGAATTCCCCTCTGACTTTCATTCCCATCTCCAATTCCTCCACAAATACGTTGAACAGTACGGGTGACAATGGTCTACCCTGCTTTAACCCTCTTCCTAACACTGCCCATCCGGACTGTCCGTTCTCCACTCGCACCTGAGCAGTATATATTCTGCAGTACACACATTAATTTTTCCCAATTTACTCTATCGAACACTTTTTCGAAATCTACGAAACAAACAAATACGTCCTGATTGTATTCTACATTCCCCTAGATTAGTGATCTCATTACTGCAATGGCATCCCGCGTACTTCTTCCCTTCCTAAGCCCAAACTGACCATCCCCAATGTAATCATTTGCTTCACTCTCTATCTTTTTGTTGATGATCCTGAGGGATCAGGATCATCAGCAAATCAGGGAGAGAGAAGATGAACTTTGGCTCCGGGGGATATCAGGCTTAATGTTTTGTAATCCAAACATGATGTAGCCTTTACCTTTTTCGGAATAACCTTGTCCGCCTAGGTTCTCTACCATACAGTGCTTCTATATATTCCTTCCATCTCTCTTGGATTTTTTCTGGTTCACCTATTATCTTACCCCACTTATCTTGAACTGTTAGCACAGATGCTGCCCTCTTACTTCCCGATAATAACTTAACCTTGCTTTATAGCGCACCAATTTCACCCTTCCTCTGCAAGTTTTCCATGTCCTCGCATTGCGTTTTCCACCATTCTTCTTTTGCTTTATTTACGGCCCTTATCAATTTATTGTTTAACTCTACGTACTTCATTTTCCCTAACTCCGTGTATACAATCTTCCATCTTATTCTCTCCTCCATCTTTGCAATCATCTCATCCGTTACCCATAGTTTCCTAACCATTTGCCCGTTTACGGTTCCTATAGTGTCTTTTGCGTCTTTCGGTATCACTTTCTTGATACATTACCATTTTTCTTCGATAGCACTCAGTTCTTTACTGTCATCTATCATTTTCTCTACACCCTGCCGATACTCCTCCCATGTTAATCCATTTAATGCTTTTACACTCCATTTCTTAACCCGCCGCCCCTGCCTTATCTTTTGATTTCATAACAACTAAATTTTGGTCTGAGTCCACATCCGCTCCTTGGAAACTGTGCGAATTTATCACACTGTTCCTAAACCTGTGCCTAAGCATAATATAATCTAACTGATACTGAGTCACCTGGCATTCTCATTGTATACCTACGCCTTTTGTGGTGTCTAAACCATGTGTTGGTAATGACTAACCCTCGTCTCCTGCAAAATAAATGGATTCCACCCCGCGTTCATTCCTCGTGCCTAACCCATAGTCCCCCACCTCACCACCATATCTTCCTACGCCTACCATCGCATTTATTCCCCCATCACTATCAAATATATCTCTGCAAGAACACAGGCGATTATATCCTCTAACTCATCGTACATCCTATCGACTTCTTTCTCCTTGTAATTGCTCGGTGGCATGTATACCTGAACAATGACCAAGTTCGTCGGCTCGGCTTTAATCACTACGAGTAAGATTCTATCAGAGTCTTGCTCTATTTTGACTACACTTCTTCCTACCCCTTTATTTAATATTACGGCAACCCCACGTGCGCTCTCGTCCCCTCCGCTGTATAATATTCTATAATTATCACTCCAGTAATCCCCGCTATCTTTCCTTTTCATCTGGCATAGACCTAAAACATCTGTATTAACTCTATCCTTCTCTTGCATAATATTCTCTAATTTGCCTGTCCTTAATATTGTCCTGACCTTCTATGTTCCGTTTTGTACTACTTTCGTCATCTTCTGCGTCTTCTCTCCTGCTGCTGTTATTTCTCCCCTGCAAGGGTTTCGTGGGAATACGACCGCGGCAGCCTTGCCTCCCCGGCTGCCGGGCACAACACATGGCTGCTTGGTCTGAGTCCCGCAGTTGCCAGGACTCAATTTCTGTCTTGCGTCCATCATTTTCCATGGGAATAATAATTTAGGTGGTTTCCCGTTGCATGTCTTAATAGTGTTTATCACGTGACACCATCACTTAATGGCCGCCCCACTGGGGTCAGATGCTTTTGCAGCCGCCTCACTGAGGAACAGACGCTGCATTCCGCTGCTGACATACCTTTCGTTTTGCTCCTAACCTTCGACCTATCTGGTGTGGATGACCCTACCAGTAGCAATTATTATTAATTCCACCAGCACAGCTCTAGGGGTCATCGGATCGCACAAGCCCTTCCACAACGACAAGTTTTAAGTCCATGATAATGTATCAATTATTATTATTTGTTTAAATATTATATTCAGAGGATAAAAACTGAATAATAATTAGTTTATCTTGCAATCTTTCCGTTAGATCAAAAGTGAAAAAAACTAAAAATAAACCTTGTTGATGAAAATCCTTGCAAAATTGCAAGTTGTAATATGTTGGTATATATATATATATATATATATATATATATATATATATATATATATATATTCACTGATAAGTCATAACAAACACAGAAACCAAAACACAAAAGAGGAAAAACTCACTGGTTCTCGAATTTTCGGTGGTCCCACCACCTTTCTCAAGAGGAATTAGGAACAGAACTGAGGCAGAGGAGGGCCCGAAAGCAGTGGTAGGAAGGAGAAGGGGAGATGGGGGAAAAGAGGGGAAAAGAGGAGAAAAGAAAGGAAAAGGGGGGAAAAAAGGGGGGAAGGCATTCGAGGTGAGGAGTTTGGAGGGGTAGTGTATGGCGCGGGAATTTTAAAAAAGGTGGGGATGATATGGAAGTTGTTGGGGGCGGAGGGGGATGAAATTATATGCATAAAGGGGGCAATTAATGTCTAATATTAATACCTGGGCGATTCCAGGAATCCAAGAGCCAGATGAAAGCTAGCTCTAATGTTTTGAGTTTCAGTGGAGGGTCTGAGTGTGGGAGGGATGCTAAGACGGATACTGTACCACACCCCTCAATATTAGAATCAATAATCATAGAGCCTCATGCAACAATTCCTCCCTTATTGGTATGCTCCCAATCCCCAAACATGCCTCCGAACACAACGCTGCCTTTGACCAATGTTTTAAAGTTTTCCCCCCTTTTCCTTTCTTTTCTCCTCTTTTCCCCTCTTTTCCCCCATCTCCCCTTCTCCTTCCTACCACTGCTTTCGGGCCCTCCTCTGCCTCAGTTCTGTTCCTAATTCCTCTTGAGAAAGGTGGTGGGACCACCGAAAATTCGAGAACCAGTGAGTTTTTCCTCTTTTGTGTTTTGGTTTCTGTGTTTGTTATGACTTATCAGTGAATTTACATTACACGTTTGTGGGTTTTCCAAAAAAGTGTATATATATATATATATATATATATATATATATATATATATATATATGATGTGGAAGCACTCACGAGAACAATGTAACATTTAGACCGCACAATAGAACACAGAATAAAATAGATAACATGTAAAAGAACACTCACATAGTAGATTTTTTAAGCTTTCGGCCTACTCCGAGGGTCAGCCTCAGTCTGTGAGCCTAAGAGTCTCATCTGTAGAAGGCCTCGAATTGCTATGGCGAATATTGCTGTCGTGGGGGCTTCCATATTATATATATATATATATATATATATATATATATATATATATATATATATATATATATATATATATATATATAGACAACCAACCAACTCAACAAATACCTCCACAATCTACACCATGCACTCCACAAACGCGGTTACCCAGAAAAGCTCCTACAGGATAAAATCTACTGCTCCACCCGACCACACACACCACAGAATAACAACCCCACATCTGACGCTGAACTCAACCTTTGCACAACCTATTTTCCCGGATCACACAGACTGAAAACCCTCCTCAAAGAATTTTATCCTATATTACATGACAATGACGCGACCACATCCTTACTGCCCCAATGCCCCTCTGTCGCTTACAGACGACCAGCCAATCTCAGAAACCTTCTGAGATCCACCAACCCTTTGACACCCCGCCCTGACAAATTTCCACATATATCCCCTACCTGCAATCGCCCCCGATGTAAAACATGTCTCCTAATCAGATCTGCTCCCCTCTCCCCACATTCTCTCATTGTCCCTTCACCCCGTTCCCACGCTAATTGCCTCTCAAAAAATATTATCTATCTTTTGTCTTGCAAACAATGCACCTCATTCTACATAGGCAAATGCATTACCCCCTTATCCATCCGAATCAACAATCACCGCTACTCATGTAATTCTGCCTCACTCTCTTCTCTTCCTTTCCCTTTACACGCAAGTTCACACAACCTATCATTTGACGAATGCTTTTCCCTAACAGTTCTAGAATCCCTACCCGATTCAGCCATCAACATAGAGGTGAGAACTCGCGAATCCGCATACATCCTATATTTCCGATCCTTTAAAGTTCCCACCCTTAACCGCCATCTTTAATTTCTTTCCCAACAGTCCCTAAACCTTCCGCCCTCCCTCCCCTCCCCAGACACTCTTCCCTCAAAACCTCTCAGTCTGACCTGAAGAAGGCCTCGGAGTAGGCCGAAAGCTTAAATCATTTACAGTGTGAGTGTCCTTTCACGTGTTATCTGTTTTATTCTCTGTTCTATTGTGCCGTCCAAAAGTTATATTGCTCTCGTGAGTACTTCCGCATCATCTATATATATATATATTTATTAGGTAATCTACCGGTTAAGGTAGGTTTTTTGGATGGACACAACTATCAAATAAACATTTTGTGACTCCCCACCTAGCAAACTAATCTATATCAGGTCCCTCTTCATCTCGGTGTACTTCTTTCCTCCCTTCATCCCGTCCAACATCCTTATCCTGTTCCTACCCTTACCTCGCTTGCCCAACATTCTCCCCTCTATTACCCTCTTCAACATTCCACTACCGCTCAATACGCCTTTCATCCATTTTTCCTGCCTCCATAGGATTTCTCTCAACAAACCCCTCTCCTCCCCCACCATTTCCAGTACTTCCTCATTTGTTTTCCTTTCGGTCCATTTCACCTTCTCCATTCTTCTCCACACCCACATTTCAAAAGCCTCCAATCTACGTCTATCCTCCTGCTTCAGCGACCACGTTTCCGCGCCGTACATAGCTACGCTCCATATCAGGGTTTTTACGAGTCTTGTCTTAACATCCCTACTCAACGTCCCCGTCATCAACTCCCTCCTCCTTGAGAAAGCCTCCTTGCCTAGCGCAATTCTTCTCCTTACGTCCCTACCACTTTGACCGTATTGGTCCAAAACACTTCCGAGATATGTAAACTGCTCTACCTGCTCTATTCTTTCCCCGCCTATTTTAATATTTAGCTTAGCCTTTTTCTTTCTGGAAAATCGCATAACCTTTGTTTTATTAATATTGATTCTCATCCCATATTTATCGCACTGAACCTCCAATTCACTCAACAATGCTTGCAACCCCTTGGCTGACTGAGCAACTAATGCTTGGTCATCAGCAAACCTAACCGATTTTACGAGTTCCCCTCCGACTTTCATTCCTACCTCCAGTTCTTCCCATGCCTCTTTAATCATTTCCTCTACATATACGTTGAACAGTACCGGTGACAATGGGCAACCCTGCCTTACACCTCTTCCTAACACTGCCCATCCAATATATATATATATATATATATATATATATATATATATATATATATATGTATGTATATATATATATATATATATATATATATATATATATATATACACACAAACACTAACACAAAAAACACCACACACATAGAAACATAAAAGAAGGACACTTACATTGGATATTTACGTTTCGACGGCACGGCCGTCGTCATGCGTCGCCGGAGAGCGTCTTTTACAAGTCTATATATATATATATATATACATATATATATATATATTTATTTGAGAGAAAAATTTATACCTTGATTCGGAAAGAGACGAACTTCAACTCCAATATTCCGAAGTATTCCTTTATCAAATGAAGATATATCATATTTTATACAAATCTCTATCGTTATTGAACTCGAAACGCCAAAATTATAATAATGAAACATTAAAATGGTAATACCGAGGGTGCTGTATGCTTTTTTATGTATTCTTAAGTGGGAATTAGGTTTTTAGAAAAAGGATTGATATTACTACAAACAACTGAAAAACATGAAATCATGACATGATAGATGAATAAGGGATGCATTTTTAACATGATGGTTTGTATTTTACTTATCCAAAATAAATATTTTTACTTTGTAATATTCATGATTATGTAAAACTAGCTGATTAACATGCATTTGCTATTATTAGAAAGGAAGGGAGGGTTTCTGAGAGAGGTTTATTGATATTAAATCATACACATTCGACAACATCGAGCATTTGTTTTTTTAATTATTAATTTGTACAATCCTAACTTGCTTTAATGCATCAATTTCCTTAAGAGCCTATCTTCCAAATTCAATTTTTTGTTTCAAATTTATGGACGTTTTCTTTATAGCATAACTTTTGGGTGACATTATTTACGTAAATTCCAGGGCACATAGGAGTACTAGACTTGTAAACAGGTGTATTTGCACTCATTAATTTTTTCGGTCGGACGAATTCTTACTCACCGTGAGCAAAACGTGCTTCGACATTTTCTCTCCCTTCCCTCTTTCATTTTCTACTCGTTTCCCTTTCCAGTTGCGTCCGCGGTGATTTCGTCAAGCTCTTCCTGCACTTGGAGCGGCCCGAGGTGAACGAGTACACGCCGTGGTCGAACGTCCTCTGCGGCGGTATCGCCGACGTGCCCCACCACCACTTCAGTTCCGGCCACGGTCTCGTGCTAGAATTCCACTCCGACCACAAGCCTGGGAACAATTCTGGATTCATGGGAACGTTCCGATTCCTCGACAGACGTAAGTCGAATCTCCCTTTCAGTTTTCCTTTCAAAATCAATCAACTTCTTCTCGTGATGTGGAGCCGTTCGACACTGATAGTATTTTTAAGCGTGAGCTGCATTTTTCAGTATAAAACTGATGGAAGAAAAACTAGTCTCACGTGAATTTCGCTGGATTTTCGATCTAGTGAGGTATTTTTTGGATGCAATTACGGTTTATCAGTATTACGACGACACTGTATTAATGACAATTAAACATGGAAACACACGAGTGTCCGTAACACTCATTCCTTACGAGTGGCCACGTAACTTACTTGGTGACTGCAAACTACATAAATTAACAATCGTAATGTAAATAAAATGATTTTTTTAAATTCCTTGTGAAGGTAAATCGTCGGTTACCGTTATTGAAGTAAACAGATGTAAATATAGAAAACATTATTTGGTTAAATAGTATTTAAAATTTAATATTAAAAGATCAATGACCTAAAAAAAGGTGTTCATTTTATCACAATTCGAAAATTTGGGTCCTAATTATACTTTTTCGTGAAAATTTATTTAAATGGGTCTAACATGAAATTTATTGTGGGTTTAACATTTAAATTTATCATCAGTTACGCGAATCACGCAACACTTCTAATTAATACAGGAAACATAACTCATTAGTTCCGTTATAATCCTACGTAAAAGGGGGATAACCATATGTCTGGGTGATTCACGAATGGTATATATAGCATTAGAGTGTGAAGCATGTGGTTTTAATAATATTTCCTCTCGTTAATATTTGGTCTTAAATCCCTACCTGCGAAGCTAATTTAGCGTAAAATTTCAATCGAGTGAATTCAACGTAGAACATAGGCACTCCAAATCCTTGAGGAACAAATTCAGAGAATTGTGCTGACCGTCCATTAGAAATTCACAAAATGTGTATTTTCCTCAATTCCTAACAAATTTTGTTTACCTATAACATGCAACAAGCACCTGAAATTCCCTTAAAAATGGCCAACAAGAAGTTATTATTGAAAAAAACTGTTTCATTTAATAGGTCATGAGTAACAATTTCGATATCTTTAACGAATATAATTTTTGACAAATAATAGCAAAGTTCATTTACTTCATTTATTTTTTAGAGATGTGTACCATTTTATAATAATATGAAATAATGTCATTTATTAAGAAAAATAATTAAAAATAAGGGGGTAAGATAGCAAAACCAAAGCTGCAACGGAATTACTGAATAATACAGCAATAAATTCATTTTTTATTGTGCAAATGTGTCCTCAGCTTAACAGATCATCTCTCAAGTGATGCAAACCAGTGGTTACAGGTATTTTGTTGAACTATATGCACAGCTTTTTCATTCTTCCTAGAATGAAAGAAGAATGTTGGAATGAATTGGTTAAAAATGAGCAAGAGCATAATAAAGTTTTTTTGTTTTCTTTTTACGATTGCTGTCGCTAAAATTAGATAAGCATACTACCTTCTATAAAATTTTGGGCCAACGTTTAAATGTCTGACTCGTTTCCTTGTTTGCTCATATTTGCTCTCGCGCTGTGGAAGAATCTACAAGTCAAAAACATTTTTGCTATCCATTATTTAAACCATAACCTCGGCTTTCACTTAAAAGAATCTAATGACAAAAATCCTAATTGATATAAAGCTCTTTACCATATTCCAACCTTATGGCATATTACTCATGTTCAATTTATTTCACTCAATGTACATGGAATTACAATAAGCCATATTTGTGTAACCTTCTCTCAACTCTCGAGTACGAAGTATAAGTATACTTAACGTACATTTACAGAGAATAAGCTAAACCGTCGCAACTATAAATCCTTGTTAAATTACTTCTCATCGAAACCCAACGCTCATTAAGATTGTGTACACAGGGATTTTCGACGTTATAATAGCAAATAAAATCAAGGGAAAATGAAAGTTGGAAATCTAGAATATTAATTGTGTTGTGTGGTTACGGAAGCTACTGATATTCAGTAACAGCAGTATAATCGTTGGTAAACCAATAAGCGTATACCATGCCTTCATATTCATCACTTTAAAATTTTTAACAAATTTTGAAACTAACGCGGATATTTATTTCCAGTTTCCAGTATCCTCCCACTGTTCGGCTGTAATAGAAACAGAAAATTACTCTCAATCAATTCTCTTTAATGGGGTCTAACATTTGAAGTCAGAATAATTTAAGTTAGGCTCATTAAATATCCTCTATAATAAAATGTTTCCTGATTTTTTCCATCTCTTGTCATGGATGGAATATAGTATATCATAGTAATCCTGAACCACATTAGTAAACATATTAATATTCGCGAATGTTTTTAATCTCATAGGGCAAGAATAAATTATCCTATAATTTGATTCGCAAGGCTTCGTGCAGGATTTGAATACAAATATAGTAGACCCTTTAGTTCTATTCTGGAGCTGTTGTTTAATTTTCGATCAATTTATCAAAGTTCATAAAAAATGACATATAATCATGTACAATGATCCTTTTATGCATCGATACCTATACTGTAAAAGGTAGTTTTACGAGAGCTTTATTGAATCCTATAACGGCTAAGCTGGCCGATAATCACTGATGCCACTCGGAAAATGGTTGGGAGCGACAATAATTTGAATGGGGTAACAAGAGGGCTTATGTGGAAATACGACATATCGTATGTGATTTTAAAAATTAAATTACTAAGTTTAGTCGCATATGATCAGTTGTTTTGTCATATAATACCACTGTTTAGTTTTCTATCTTACTTTCAGTGACACCTTTTGCGTGAAGTTATATTTCTCATAATCTAATATTGATTATATAATTAATATGGCGTCCGAATTAGTGATTTGGGATTCTACATCCCTGCAGGCTGTCAACTATAATGCCAAAATATCATATCTCTTAACGGTTAATTCAGAGGTACCTTTATAACAAACAAAATTGAAAACAAATTAGTGTTAAAAATTATTAATCAACTATCAAGAGCAGCAACGCATTAATCAATGAGTGACCACATACCTCAAATACTGATAAATTTGAAATATTGTCATTTACATACCATTGGTCTAAATGAAAATCAATATTTTTCATTGTTTTCGAAACAGCAAATTTATTTCACATCCTGTCAGATTCAACCTTAGGGTATTCAGGCGGTTGTAAAATATCCTATTCTGTACCTTGAATTTTATATGAAACTGTTATCATTCTGCTAAAAATAAATGTCGTAACCAAAGTATTATTTTTACTGATGATATCCCATATTGCTATAAAACATATTTTTGCAACAAGTATTAGCAATATCGATAAAATATAAATTGAAAATCGTGTTCTACGATTTTATTTAATTTAAAAGTTAGTTAAGTCTTCATCACGTGTTAGAATATTCTGATTGGTTAGCGAATTTTTATGAATGCATTGACAAAAATACCGGATTGAGTAGTAATAATTTTAAGTGTTCAGACCAACATATTTCCTCGTGAATACCCAATTGAACCTACGAGCGATGATGGTACGATGAACCTCGTATATAAGTTCTAACCAACAATTTTTTCTAATTTATTCTGTATTTTTTAAAAGATTTTAAGTAACCTAACAGCTTCATCGTATAGTTTACTTGTGTCCACATTCCATATTACTTAATCATTCACTGGATAGTTGAGCATTTTTCTTTCTAAATCTTTTGCGCATTCGCGGATACTAGTTCCTTCAGTAAAGAGTTATTAAGCCTCACTATGTGATTAGTACGCATACTCTAAATACATAAATACTCCATGAAATAAAATATTTTTTCTTTATTTCATTGACTCTTACATTTCATGGCCAAATTTTATTGGTAATCTTTTATTACTTTATTGATTCTAATTTCGAAGTTACGTCTCTCATTTTTGCGTCGTTCTTTTTTTAGGCTATTATTGTTGCTTTGTTTTAAATTATGAATTAAGAAATGCTTCTAAACGTTTGTTTTAAGCAGGAGAATGTTAACTTATTTTTATTCTTACTACATTTTATATAAAAAGAGGATTTTTGGGTCCCTAGTTATGCCTTTATTCTGCCTTCCCACGCATGTAAGGTGAAGAAGTCGAAATAAAGAATAAAATCTGCTATCCGCTTAAAAGAGAACATTTTTGGTTAACCGTTGAACCCCAACATTTGTTCTAATATGCAATAATTAAAATGCTGATTCTAATTGTTTTACAATCAATAAACTAAAAAGGAAGCTACTCTTTGTTATGGCATTTCCTAATTAAGTAGTGCATCATGGTGCTCAAAAATGATGTTACGCTCCATTTAAAACTTCTCCTCAAAAATTACCAGATATAAATGCTCGCAAGTATTTCCTCTAGCTCATAGGATATGCTACCTACGTCTTACTCCCTACTAATACTTGTTGGAGTGTACGTAGGTATTCAAAATGTTATCGAAAAGATCAGCTTTGGCACAATGATACGTATCTATTAGTCCTTGAAAGAGCGCTTCATTCTAAGAAGAATGACGGGTGCGTATACTTTGTCTGATAATGCGAATATATTTCTGCGTTTTATCTTGTAATCCAAGTGGAATGCCATTTTGCAGCACTTTTCAATTGCCTACAAACCTTTTTGTTCCGACTTTTCTAACTTCACGTAAAATATCAAATGGAAACAACTCTCCTGTAACTTGTGACCTCCCTCCGGTACCGAGTTTTATGCGCAGTGGGTTTCTCAAAGCAGGCATTTCATTTTGATCACTGTGTAAAATATATTGTACCTTTCATTGATATTATGATAAAAACAGGAATAATAGGTGACGGATTTCCCGTTTAAAGTTATGTTATTATCCAAGGATGTAAATTTCACGTCTAATGGCAGTTTTTTCGCATTAAATAGGCTTAATTTTACGGCACCTCAGTTGCGGTATAATTTTTATGGGCTGGAGGGAATAGAGTGAATTTGTTTTAAATATTTGCACCTGAGGGGTATTAAATTTTGGCTTAAAACATCTTTTTTAATTTATTCTGTCATTTTAGGACAAATTGTTTTACGTGTGTTTATTTTTCGTTGCTAATTTCAGAGGGGAGATCACTATAATTTTAGCAAATTACCGGCGGGATCATGTGGGAAACCAAATTGCATGATTAGCCAAATTTAGCAGGTTTAGGTCATGCGTGTAACGTTTGTTGTCAGTAAATGTTAACCTAAAACAAAAGTTAATAGGTATTTCTAATATGAAAAAAACAAACTAATGCACATATAAGTGAACTTAATAGAATTATTCAATATAATGTATATTTTTTAGAGATGATTACTCTAATTTTAATTCACTTACTTAAAGAAAGCTTGCGGTAAGCTCCAACAATCACAGATTTGAGCAAGTTAGGTATTCGTCGGCAAATGTACACATACACGGCACTTGCATTAGGTTCTATTGGTACGAGCATGAATCTCATTAATTAAGTAGCTCTCATCTAATCTCAAGTAATCTCAGCTCGTAGCATGAATTCACATTAAATTTATATTTTAGAACATAATAATTATGCTTTTGGGCATAATAACATGATATTATTTGTATTGCTCGTTTGAATGATATTCCGGACAATGTAATGGGCTGCTTTCACAAGATTAATCAGTTGAGTTTACTCGCAAACCGTTAGTTAAGTACTCGCAAAACTATTCCACTGAAATAAAAATACAATGTAAATTAAATTTAATAGTTATTTTTCTGCAAAATTCTTACAATATTTCTTTAAGCATTTTCAGAATGCAGTGAGTATTACCCTCATTCATACAATCTAGGCCATAAATGATGAAGAATATTTGTTTTGTCAAAAAATAACAATTTTTTTCGCCTTTTCGATCTTGAATTGAAGGTGATACAGATAAAAGTGATAACTATTTTCAGAGTAAATAGTTTTTCTTGAGCGTTATGAAAATTGAATTGGGAAAAGGCAGTAGAAAATGAAACAGGAAATTTAAAAAACTCATCAAGAGGAAAATGTTATTTAGCTGAAAGGACAAATTTATCAATTGATGCATGGGAGAAATATGACCTTGTTTAGCATCAAATATGCACAGTTCAAGATTCTCGAAATGATAATATAAATAGTGGCGTATTCGTGAGATACGTGAATTATTTACATGATCTATCCTAATTGAAACATGAGTAATTCTAAAATGTATCTTGTACAAGGTTTTTATGAAGAGTATCGGGATAGGTTTCGAAAAGGAGATTTTAAATAATGCTAAAATAAAAAAATAAAATAACTCAAAATTCTTCAAAGTACATCCCTTGAGCGTCGATGCACTTTTGCCAGCGGCTTATCCGCGGCTCGAAAGCCCCCGGGTAGGCGGATTCTGGACGGTCCTTAAGGGTGCACGTGTAAGCTTCTTTGACGGCACTGAGTGTCCCATGATGGTGTCCTTTGAGGGAGGATTTCACTTTTGGAAAGAAAAAAAAGTCTGCTGGTTCCAAGTTGGGACTATGAGGGGGGTGGTGCATCGTCTTGATGACTTTTTTTGTCAGGTAGTCGGTTACTGTGGAGCAGGTGTGGGTGGCTAGGTACACTGTCGTGGTGCAATTTCCTTTTCCCAGTGGCCTTACCCGGTTGAACATTCATTCTCTGAAGGAAGCTGTGCCTATCTTATTTACCTAATAAAAACCTAAAGAACGCATGACTGACGATGGGGTGTTCATATTTTTTAAGATAGACTGCACTACTAATATTATTTCCCCCTGAATCACCTACTTTATATATATTACTTGTTCTTATAGCTTTTTCTCATTACCAATGCTCTAGTTTGGATTCTCTTTTCTCTTCATGGACTCTGCACTATTTTATTCTATAAAGTTGCTCCGATGGTTCCCTGTATCCGATATACTCACTTCATGTCAACTATCTCTAGCTCATATCCTCTGTATTTATTATAACTGTCGTAACTGTGTCATGCTAATAACATTCAAGGACGCATTCCTTACCGTAAAGGCCTTAGTCAAAATTTACATTGCTGTCAAATAAACTGTTTAAGAATTCCTAGCCATTAGAGCTGCAAAGTCTTCCTATAAGCACAATCTCTGTCCTCTGGGTCCCTAAAGTATATATCAAGATTCAATAATGGCGTACCTCTGTTCGACATTGTTTCACGGGAAAATAATTCAAAATTGTCCCAATTTCTTCTTAGTTATTGTTTCCTACTTTTTGTTTCCAGTAAATCCTCGGGAATCATCATTTAAATGCTAGTTACACGAAGTCAGACACGTTTTTACCTATCTATCAGTGGAATTAGATTCTAAATGTCAGCCATTCATGTGACTCAATTAAATTGGTATTGATTTTGTGCATGTAAACCTACGGAACTGCTCTTATGTTTATCAAAACGTAAAGGCATATCTAATTCTTTATGTTTGTGACCTATTCTGAGTTTTTTTTAATTATACGTTACTATTATAGCATTAAACAAAACCTAATATTATAGATACAAAACTGATTTTCATAGTAAAAACAAATTAATAACTTTAGTCATAAATTAATCAATAACATTTCGATGTAATTTGATTTAAGAAAGCGCCAGTTGATAATATCTGGACGGATTTTAAATGTATAATGTATCAGAAAAATTCATTTATAATATACGTAGATCTAGATTGAAACATCTGGTGGGCAAAGGAAAAAATATGTACAGATAAGTTTCTCATCATTAGAGTTATAGTGCTCGAAGTTCAACTGAACGAATCAGGAAATTCGTCACACGAGGTATATATGCAGTAATTTAAAACATAAATGCTTTTGAAATTATTATTAGGTAATCTACCGGTTAAGGTAGGTTTTTGAATGGACACAACTATTAAATAAACATTTTGTAACTCCAAACAAAACCCAATCCAGCAACCTAATCTACATCAGGTCCCTCTTCATCTCTGCGTACTTCTTTCCTCCCTTCATCCCGTCCAACATCCCTATCCTGTTCCTGCCCTTGCCCAACATTCTCCCCTCTATTACCTTCTTCAACATTCCACTACCGCTCAAAACGTCTTTCATCCATTTCTCCTGCCTCCATAGGATTTATTTTCAACAAACCCCTCTCCTCACCCACCATCTCTAGTACCTCCTCATTTGTTTTCCTTTAGGTCTATTTCACCTTCTCCATTCCTCTCCACACCCACATTTCAAAACCCTCCAATCTACGTCTATCTTCCTGCTTCAGTGATCACGTTTCCGCGCCGTACATAGCTACGCTCCATATCAGAGCTTTTACGAGTCTTGTCTTAACCTCCCTACTCAACGTCCCTGTCATCAACTCCCTCCTCCTTTAGAAGATCTCCCTGCCTAGCGCAATTCTTCTCCTTACGTCCCTACCACTTTGACCGTATTGGTCCAAAACACTTCCGAGATATGTAACCGTTCTACCTGCTCTATTTTTTCCCTGCCTACTTTAATATTTAGCTTAGTCTTTTTCTTTATGGAAAATCGCATCACCTTTGTTTTATTAATATTGATTCTCATCCCATATTTATCGCACTGAACCTCCAATTCAATCAACTATGCTTGCAACCCCTTGGCTGACTGAGCAACTAATGCTTGCTTTTGAAATATGATCCCGAATATTAATGAAATTGCGTAAGCCGACAAAATAAGAAATTGCACACCCATTGGAATGCATGCTTGGAAGGAATACGAAAATGAAGAAGTAGATGGATAGAGTGCAAATTAGGAACTAATTGATTCTAAATAGGATTATTGCGTAAATATTTACAATTATGAATAGACGCTGAGGGACATTATATGGAAATAGGAGAAGAACCCAAAATTTGCTTAACAAGGCTAAATAATTGAAATGAGCTAAATGGAGGTCTGAACTACTCGAAGCGTGAACATCTTTCAGTCAGGCGGTTTATCATTCCTGGAAGCCATATAAATTCCTATCAGAAGTATATTTTAAATAGGTGTGTATTGAAAATTATACTGGAAATTTAAAAGAAGAAAATGAAGTGATTAAAAAAATAATTACAAAATGAAATATTGATTTTACGCTTAATCGAAAAAAATTATACTTACTTTCTTCTTATATTTACTATGTGCATTTTACTTACCTGGATTCGCAAATTAAAATAAACTAAGTGAAATTAAAAATAGTCACATTCACTAACAATGACAATTGACAATAAATTCGATAATATTTTTAGATGACTTATTATTTGATTTCAGAAAAAGGTTCCGGTATAAATTTACTGACATATGCTGTTTTATTGTAATCATCACTAGATTGCACATGTAATTTTGTGATATTCCTTGTAAATGAGTCATTTTATTTGAGAGTACGCTGATATCCGAGCTCAGTCCTTGTTTTTCTCGCGCCCTGCTGCTACAAGAAATAATTTTAGCACGGTATTTTATGGCCTCAAGAAATGTAAAAAGAAACAAGAAAGGTTTCCTCATACTTTATTTTAAAGATATTTTAATGAGAACTTGTGAATTTTCTGGTCAAAACGTTTTTTTCGTAAATACTTAGGGCGCCTGTCTAGTTGCAAAAAACTTTCGTACCTCACTTCTTGTTCTCCATTAATTTCGTTCCAAATGTGCCTCATATTTTTGACCCTTACTCTGCATATAGTCACGCCATATCGTCCGAAAAACCTTAGCAAACTCTCGAATCAAGCCATTAAAATATTATGCGGCGGAAAGAACTAAAAAAAAGATATAAGACCAAATTATTTGCTCTTATTCGTCCCCACTTCAAATAAATACGAGTGTAAAAACACATGAGCTTTTAAACTTAAAGTGGCAGTCGTTGACAAGAAATGCTTGGTAACTTACTGAGTAAATAAAGTACTGAAACCTGCCCCTAATGAGATAGCCGCTTCCACAGTACATGGGAATGTTCTCCACCATATTTGCTACTTTCAGCTATCTAGGTCGCCTTCGACTAAATACTCTCCACGTCCTTGCGTTCTGCTGCCATAAGCTAAACTTAGGAGCATTAGTCTTAGAACGAGAATATAATTAGAAAATTTCGAAAAGGAGCCAATAGAGTGAAAGTTAATTAAATTAGAAGAAGCAGCTTTGCATGAATTATCTAGATAATTATTCGAGACCTCTTACCTGAAGTAGGTCTCGGAGTAGGCCGAAAGCTTAAATCATTTACAGTGTGAGTGCCCTTTTACGTGTTATCTGTTTTATTCTGTTTTCTATTGTACCGTCCAAAAGTTTTATTGCTCTCGTGAGTACTTCCGCATCATCGATATATATATGTATATATATATATATATATATATATATATATATATTAGGTAATCTACCGGTTAAGGTAGGTTTCAGGATGGACACAAGTATATATATAGTATATAAATAAATATAGATATATATAGATATATATATATATATATACATATATATATATATATATTTATATAAATTCACTAAATAGTCATAGCAAACACAGAACTAGTGAGTCCTTCTTTTATGTGTTTTAGTTTTTGTGTTTGCTATGACTATTTAGTGTATTTTATTGTTTTCCTTTTCCAAGAAAGTGACTATATATATATATATATATGTATATAGATGATTTCTTCGAAGTAACATGGGAGTGTTGAATAAAAAACTTAGACAGTAACACACAGCACGGGAACAAATAAAAAGAACACTCACATTAATATCTTGATAATTTCGACGGAGCTCTAGTGTTCTCGTGCTGTGTGTTACTGTCTAAGTTATATATATATATATATGCGGGTCGCGGTGGTCTAGCGGGTAGAGTGTTGGACTGCTGACCATAGGGTCCCGGGTTCGATTCCCGGGCAAGGCACTTTGGGCACCTCAGCTCCATCCAAGGTAGTTGATTTTTCGGGTACCAGATCTTTCTGGGAAACCATAACCGGCACAGGGAAAGGAACTTGCCCCCCTACCCTAATGTGTGAATATTCACACGCCGTCGGGCTTGGTACATGGGCAAGCTCTACCATCACCTACTAAACCGACCTTGATTACTGTGTTTATGGTTTATATATATGTATATATATATAATAAATATCATATATAATATATTTTATATATATATTACAATATATAATATATTTTTATACATATATAATATATTTATATAATATTATATATATATATATATATATAATATTATTTATATATATATATATATATATTCATTCAAAAATAGAAATAGGTATAAGGAAAGGGGATAGGAAAACACATAAAAGGCGAACACAGGACATGTGGGGAAGGCGGTTTTTGAGCAGATCACGAAAGTAAAAATGTTTCCTCGACCGGGATTTGAACACCGGATCTTCCACTTCCCGGGCGGATGTGCTACCATTACACATTTCTTTTATGTGTTTTCCTATCCCCTTTCCTTATACCTATTTCTATGTTTGAATGAATATTTGTGCGCCGTATGGCGGGACTTCGTATTTGAATGTATATATATATATATATATATATATATATATATATATATATATATATATATATATATATATATATATATATATATATATATATATATTCATTCAAATTGAAATAGAGATAAGGAAAATGGTAAAGGAACACATATAAAGGACAAACACAACAGAGGTGGGGATGGCGGATGTGAGCAGATCACGAATGTAAAAATATTTTCCTCGACCGGGACTTGAACACCGGATCTCTCCACTTGCCGGGCGGATGCGCCATCCCCACCTCTGTGGTATTTGTCCTTTATATGTGTTCCTTTACCATTTTCCTTATCTCTATTTCAATTTGAATGAATATTTATTCGCCATATGGCGGTATTTCGTGTTTGAATGTGTATTTGGCCAATGTGGCTCGTCTCTTCTTCTGGCTATGCGTGCCATGAAAAGCACCGTTCCTATCATTTATGATGTTGTATGCTTGCTAACCTACTGTCCATTCTCCTCTTGTGTTTGTCAATTTCTCCTTTGGTGGGTGTAACAGCTCCCTAACGCCATCTTCTGGGTAATGATTCGGAGCACTTTGGCGCTTTATAAGATCGCAGATTTCAATGTAAAAGTACTCTTCCTCGATAGCTGGTCGTGCCTCTGTTTACCGAGTGTCTGATTTCGCCGGGGACCGAGGCGTCGGCCGCCGGGTTTTGGTGAGCGGCACTGCCGGACTCTCTCGGAAATCGAGGTTCCGATCTTGTTTTGTTTCGAGCGGCGGTTGACCGCCTAGTTCTTTCAGAAGCGTCAAGTTTGACTCTCGACTTCTTCCGCCGGAAGACAGTGCCTTCGTTTTGTTTACTGGTTCATAACTGACCTTGACTGCTAGCTTAGGCTCCTTTTTGTTTTGCTACCGCCAGGTGCGAGTAGCGGGGAGGGAGTGTACACGAGTGATTGTTTTTTTTCTCTCTCTTTGGAGTGGTTATCCACTTGGCCCGCTCTCCTTTCTTTCACGCAGGCGTGCTCAATTTGATCATTTTTCAAAATGGTCATACGTCGCGTAAACACGCTCGCCTTGCAAGTTGACGAGAAGGCGAAACCCCCTACTCCGTTGGAGGTCCACCTCTTCACACTAGAGTCGCTGGGCCTCACACCCGAAGAGATAGTGGCGATCCAATTTGGATACAATCGACATTTGATATTCCTGAAGTTAGCAAACGAAGCTGCAATGACTAGGATTTTAGAGAATACTCCGCGTAAACTACCGTTTCCGTCCTTAAGGGATCAGAGGACGACGATAACTATTGACGAAACCTCGGGCAGCCCGTGTAATGTCAGGATTCTTTGTCTCCCCGTGGAGACCCCATTGGAAGACATAACAAGCGAGCTCCAACGTTTTGGTAAAATCCATCGCTCGTGGGAGAACAGGTGGGAGGGAGAAAAGTTGGCGCGGGTGCTTACTGGCACCAGGGTTGTGCGGATGACGGTCGAGAGAAATATCCCCTCGTACCTCCACATCGGCGGTAACCGGGCCATCATCATATATGAGGGTCAACGTCGCACTTGCGCCCGCTGCAACCAAGAAGGCCACGAGCGCAAGACCTGCCCTCGGAACCAGGGAGGAAAGAGCTATGCGGAGGCAATGGTCATGGCCTCCAGCCCGAACACCACCGAGGAGATGGACGAGCCCGAGGTGGCTGTGGAGGAGAGGGCGCGGTCCCTGCTTTTTATCGAGGGTGCGACCCCCGCTGATCCCGCCGACTCCCCACATACCCCTTCATCTATAGGAAAAAATCAGAGGGAGCGAAAGTCGTCGAAAGAAGAAAGCGATGCAAAAAAGAAGAGAACAGACGACACTGATCTCCCGAGTTCAAACCTTAATCTAGCTGCAGTCCCTACCTGCTCGCCCACTCTCCCACAACCGCCGGCCCCTGTCCTTGTGACCCCGTCAAGGGAGGATGAATCATCCTTCGTCCCTCTTTCCCGCGGCCACGCCACCGATACCCTCCACCTACAAT
Organism: Hetaerina titia; assembly: GCA_037158775.1. Lineage (NCBI taxonomy): Eukaryota > Metazoa > Arthropoda > Insecta > Odonata > Calopterygidae > Hetaerina > Hetaerina titia. The sequence goes on along the minus strand of CM073779.1, from coordinate 92,183,361 downwards.
CCCCGCATCACGGGCTTCCAGCTCCCCGAGAACCAATAGTGACAGATTCATTGGATTGTGAATGGCCCCCATCCCCAACGGCTGGCCCCCCGATCCCGCTCTCACGGACACTCGATCAAGATGTCGTCGGTCTTCCCAGGGAACCTCTAGAGGCGGACCGAATCGAACCATCCTCCTTGATTACTGCCGACGGGGTCCCTTCGGCAAATGACACCCAGTCCGCCACCCCGGTCCCTCCTGAGGGCACCTCCCGGCCCGAGACGGGCCCCAGCTGTGCTCGCTCGAGGAGGCCCCCCCGTGGAACGCTGCCGAACAACCAGCTCTTCGTGGAGACCACGGCTGGCTCTTCCTCTTCGGACGAGGTCGGGGGGGAGGGATGTGGCGACAACTCGCGACCTCGATCGTTGACTCGTCGGACGAAGCGTCCCGGGAAACGGCGAAGTACTCGTCGCCCGGGTTCAAGCCGCGACCGGAGCGACGTAAGCCACGACCAAAACTCTGGTAAGTGATGTCCGGTGCCCATAGATGCCCTATCGCTTCACCAATGAATGTCATTTCGCTGAATATTGCCGGCATTTACAGTCACTTAAAAATTGCAGTCCTCCAACGTTTTCTCCGCGATCTCAGGGCTGATGTAATCCTCCTTCAAGAGGTGAAGGAGGGCATAGTCTGGGATGCGAACACTTTTCAGGCTATCGGCAATTTCGCCGATTGTCATTCTGGCACCACCACCCTAGTCCGAAATGGCATTCCATTCTCTCATGTTCGCCGCCACGCCTCGGGTCGAATAACGTCTGTTATCGTGAATGGGATCCACATAATCAATTTTTACGCTCCCTCTGGCGAGTGTGCGAGGGCAGAGCGCGAAACATATTTTAATGAACTTCTCCTCCCCTACCTTTATCCCTTCTCGGGGAAGGCCATCTTGGGTGGGGACTTCAACTCCATTTACCGCCGAGAGGATAGTGCCTCGAACAGGGATAGAATGACATACTTCCCAAGCCGAGCACTCTCACTGATGCTTGACTCAATTGGAGCGATTGACGCAGTGCGTTCTTTCTGCGCCGGTCCCGCCCCCTTCACGCGATCAGGACATAACTCTCGGACGCGGATCGACTACCTCTTCCTCTCGGCATCACTTAAGAATGATGTCCAGAGAGTGGACACCCTCCCAGTGTCCTTCTCTGATCACTGTGCGCTGATCATGAGTGTTACATGCCCGGATACAACCCCCGCCGCGCGTGCCCACCGCTGCGGCGCCGTGTGGCGCATGGACCTCCGCGTTCTGGAGGACGCCACTCGCCGCGACTCCATCCGCAGCCGGGTGTGTGAACTGATCGCGGCATTACGTCCTGGTGCAGACCTCGCGGTATGGTGGGACGAAGTTTTCAAACCCCGAATTGTCCAACACATCAAAAGGCAAGCTTTTGAGTGGCGTAGAGAAAAAAATTACACCATCTCCTTCTACCGCCGGGCGCTGGAGGAGCTCCTGCGTAAGGATGTTGCGCCGGAGGGTTTCCACGCCCAAGTGTCGTCACTTAAAAAAATTATCCTTGGCCATGAACTTCAAAAATACGCTCCCCAAAAATGGCAAAAAGAATTAGAGACAGATATAGGGGGGCCTCTTACGCTATCCGAGCTTCGGCGCTCGGTGAAATCCAACTCCGGCTCCGTCACAGACAGAATCCCTGTCAGAGAATCTGCCACCGGCGACACCGACCTCCTTATGGAAGCGACCCGGCACTTTAAAAATATTTTTAACAGGTATCCTCCGTGGAAGGAGGGAGACACACCCCCTCTTCCCTCTCTCCCTATGCTGTCCTCAACCCAAAAAGCGGATCTATGTCGAGACATAAGTTCAGACGAACTGGACTGCGTCTCCTCCATGTTCCCAAAGGGCAAAGCACCCGGCTTGGACGGCCTACCCTTTGAATTTTATTTCGCGTACTGGGATGTTCTTAAACCTATTTTAACCAGACTTTTTAATTTCATTTTAAGTAGCTTCTCTCTGACTGCAAGTCAGCGGACCGCCGTGATAACCCTTATACCAAAGATTACGCGGCCCAAGTCGTTCAACGACTTTCGTCCAATCGCCCTTTTAAATGCCGATTATAAGATATTGGCACACGTCTTGCGCTATAGAATGACGGCTGTTGCCGACGTCGTCCTCTCTCCATCCCAGTACGCCGTGTCGAAAACGCGAAACATTTTCGATGCCGCACTGCTAATTCGCGACGTCATTTTTTCCTCACCCTTGTATGGCGATAGTTTTCTAGCAGTGCTTGGAATTGACCTTGCGAAAGCATTTGATCTGGTCCGGATCGAATGGATCGTAACTGTGCTCAAGACGATGGCCTTCCCCGAGCACTTTTTACGTGCCGTTTTAACGATGTACACCGGTACATCTTCTAGAATTAGAATAAAGAATGCCACCTCACCCCCCATTCCCGTCTGTAACTCCGTCCGGCAGGGCTGCCCGTTGTCAATGCTGCTGTTTGCTTTTGCCATAGACCCCCTACTCAGGCGACTTCAGAGCAGTGGAATCGGGATACGCCGTCACAACGCTGTCTGCCCGGGCGTCGCATACGCTGACGACATAACCCTTTTCATAAACGACCCGTCCCACATGGCTCTCGCCCACGACATTTTAAAGTCATACGAGCAGGGTGGTCTCTTCCTCAACGGTCGGAAATCCAGGTTTCTCCTGCTGAGGGGAAGCCCGCCACCGACCTCCATCGGTTGGTCAGAGTCGCCCTCCCTCAAAATCCTAGGGTTCTGGTGGGAGAAGGAGTTGGCTCCCACGATTGAGCGGAACTGGGGAGTTATAGACCGCCATATAAAATGGAGTGTTGGGAAATTTTCACTACCTTCCCTCCCGATTGTGACCCGCGTCCGCCTCCTGAACCAGATTGTCTTCCCGAGGCTATGGTATGTGGCCCATTTGTGGCCCTTACCCCCTAAATACAATGCATACTTCATTAAAGCGACTAACCAAATGATCTGGAACGGCTACGTAAAGAAAGTGTCCCGCAACCAGCTCTATGGCCCTTTTGAGCTAGGTGGGCTCAATTTAACGGATACAGCTCTAAAAGCAAAGGTGGTCTACGCGAAGCTCGGTCTGCGCGTCCTTGGGGGTGACGACGCGTGGCGAAAGGCACTCCTCAGGGACGCGTGGCAGGCACTCGCGCAAGACGAATGCCACCGGAGGGCTTTTGAAGAAACGAAAAAGGTCGCCTCACTCCTGAGAGATGGAGAAACAATTTCGGTCAAGACCCTGTATCTCAGAGCGCTCGCCGAGCAGGGAAAAATGACATCCAAAACGACATTATCTTGGAAAAACTGGGCAACCAGCAGAGTGAACGACAAGGCGCGTAGTCAAATGTTCAACCTAATCGCGAACTTGGTCATGACGAGGGAAGTGAGGCACCACCTACGTTTAGCTGATTCGCCCCTTTGTCCGTCATGCCGTCGAGTAGACAACGCCGCGCATCTGATTCTAGGCTGCGGCGAAAAACTCAGAGAATGGGAAGCCCTGAAAAAGATATATAAAACTTGGGACGTGTTCGGCGGTGGTGCCATTACAGACATAAATCTGATCACCCTGAACTTTCGGCTCTTTCCGAGTTTCAAAACTCTAATTATGACTACTTTAATCGTGGAGTTCATACAATTAAGAACAGCGAAAAAAAATTCCGCAAAAGGTATGCAAGCAATGGTGGAACGGATGTGGCTGCCCCCAGTACCGGACACACTTCGCCAGTGGTTGAAGAGTTGTTTCACAGAATGTGTTTCAAACTAATCGATAACCCTCCCCACATATAATGTATATCTTGTGAACTTAGCCTCATTATTTTCTTCAACAGTATTGCATATGATCTCAATTGTATATGCACATTTCTAATGTATGTAGTGTAATAATATGTATGTTTGTAAATGTTTTTTTTCTATGTTTATGTAAATATATGTGTATGAATATATTTATGCATATATTCATAAGGAAAAAGATTATTCTGTAACCAAAATCTATAAGCTGTTATTATGTACAATGTAAACACTTGCTGTGTAACGTATGAACTGAACCGAATAAAAATTAATTGAATCATAGCTCAGGTGGTTTAGAGCATCCGCCCGGCAAGTGGAGAGATCCGGTGTTCAAGTCCCGGTCGAGGAAAATATTTTTACATTCGTGATCTGCTCACATCCGCCATCCCCACCTCTGTTGTGTTTGTCCTTTATATGTGTTCCTTTACCATTTTCCTTATCTCTATTTCAATTTGAATGAATATTTATTCGCCATATGGCGGTATTTCGTGTATATATATATATATATATATATATATATATATATATATATATATATATATATATATATATATATATATATATAAACCATAAACACAGTAATCAACCCAAAGGTCGGTTTAGTAGGTGATGGTAGAGCTCACCCATGTACCAAGCCCGACGGCGTGTGAATATTCACACATCAGGGTAGGGGGGCCAGTTCCTTTCCCTGTGCCGGTTATGGTTTCCCAGGAAGATCTGGTACCCGAAAAATCAACTAGCTTGGGTGGAGCTGCAGGTGCCCAAAGCGCCTTGCCCGGGAATCGAACCCGGGACCCTCTGGTCAGCAGTCCAACGCTCTACCCGCTAGACCACCGCGACCCGCATATATATATATATATATATAGTATGTATATATATATATATATATATATATATATACATACAGGGATCATCCGGAAAATAAGTGTACTGAGCTCAGGAAAAAAATTTATTACACTTTTACAATCTTAAGCTAGTATTCCTCAAACTAGGACCCTTGTGAGTCGATACAATTGTTCCAGCGGCGTTCCCATTCCTGGAACGCTTCCGCGAAGGCATCATCGGGAACCTCTCGAAGACACGTCGCCACGGCCTTTTTGACGGCGTCCAAAGTCCCGTATCGCGTTCCTTTCAAACTCCTCTTTATCTTCGGGAACAGAAAGAAGTCCGGTGGTGCCAAGTACGCGCTGTAGGGCGGGTGCGGCAGCGTTGCCACGCCGTGCTTGGCCAAGATGTCCTAAAGGACAAGCGCGGTTTGAGACGGCGCATTGCCGTGATGCAGCCGCCAGATGTTTTTGATCGCTGGCAGATCGCGGACGACTCGTTTTCGAGGCCTGTCGAGCACTTGGACGTATAATTTATTGAAACCTCACAAAGACAGGTCGTCACGGCATTTTTGACGGCGTCCAAATTCCCGTATCGAGTTCTTTTCAAACTCCTCTTTATCTTCGGAAACAGAAACGTTCTCTAAAATATGTGGATCATTTTTGCAGTGATCCGCAAGTTGTGTCGCGATTTCCAAACGATTGAGTCTCTGATCATCACTGAGCACTTTCGGCACCAACTTTGCACAAATTTTTCGCATCTATAAATGGTCCCTAATAATCTCGTGCACTATTTATTTTGGCACATTACACTGCTCTGCTATCATGCGAACACTAAGACGACGATCAGAGTTCAGTACATCGCGAACTATTCGCACATTTTCGTTGGTGAGTGTCGTTGATGGGCGTCTAGGCCGTGGTTCGTCGTCGACCTCTTCTCTGCCCTCCACGAACATCTTGTGCCACCGAAAGATCATGTTTCTGGGCATAGCTGACTCCCCGTAAGCCTGGTTAATCATACCGACAGTTTCGGTAGACGATTTCCCAAGCTTTACTGCAAATTTGATGGAATAACGCTGCTCCAAAAACTTCGGCATCGCGTTCCGTGACGTGGGTCGAGCGTGGAGGTTCGTGTTAACAGAGCTCCTCACTACACCACAGCTCAGAGCCGACTGCCTTTTTCAGCGTCGCTTGTCAGCATACCCCCTCCAATTTCAGGCCGTCAGAGCGGTGCTGGGCGCGCCTGGAGCGGCGGGAAAAAATCAGTACAATTATTTTCCGGACGAACCTTGTATATATATATATATATACAATATATATTTACACTCAGATTATTATTATTCGGTAATCTACCGGTTGAGGAAGGTTGTTGAAAGGACACAACTACCAAATAAATATTTTTTGTCTCTTAAAAAAACACAATCTATTAAACTACTCTACATCAGGTCCCCCTTCATCTCTGTGTACCTCTTTCCCCCCTTCATCCCGTCCATCATCACTATCCTGTTCCTGCCCTTTCCTCCTTTGCCTAACATTCTCCCATCTATCACAGTCTTGAGCATCCTACTGCCGACCAATATGCCCTTCATCCATTTTTCCTGCCTCCATAGGATTTGTCCCAACAAAAAGCCCTCGTCGGCCACCATACCTGGTACTTCCTCTTTTTTTATTTCGGTCCATAACGCTTTCTCCATTCTTCTTTACCCCCATATATTAAAAGCCTCAAATCTACGTCTATCCTCCGGCTCCAATCACCACGTTTCCGCGCCGTACATAGCCACGCTCCATACCAAAGTTTTTGCGAGTCTTTTCTTAACCTCCCTATTCAACGTCCCCGTCATCAACTTCCTCCTCCTTCAGAAAGCCTCCTTGCCTAGTGCAATTCTTCTCCTTACGTCCCTACTTCTTTGACCATGTTGGTCCAGAACCCTTCCGAGATACGTTAATTGTTCTGCCTGCTCTATTTTTCCCCTCTTATTTTAATGTTTCGCTTAGGCTTTTTTTCTGGAAATTCTCCTAAATTTTTGTTAATAATATTGAGTCTCATCCCATATCTATCGAACTGAACCTCCAATTCACTCAGCAATACTTACAACCCCTTGGCTAACTGAGCATTCCCTAAAACTAATAGATGGTAAAGGCCGTCACGGCAGGAATATTATTTTAATTTTAACGGTCAATTAGAGGCCTATTATTCGATCAAACCTTTATTAGGACATATTTCCGGCACGAGGTGTTAACGATCGCTCTATTTTTTTGAGGAATGATGCCAAAATTCCGAGAGATATGAAAATTGGTGATGAGAGTAATGGAATATCGTACATTTATGCATTGGTATGCACTTACTATCTACGTCTCGAGTTTATGATGGAAAAACAACCTGAAATTTTAATTGAGTTCATTTTAGAATAATGTAAATGAATTTCGAAGTATGACACGGCATGTATACTGGTTTTTTACCATACAACCCTGTCCCTGTTATACTCCGCCCGCAACAGAGAATGCACATCAAGAGTATTGCTGCAAGTATCTCACTCATTTTTTCCCCGTCTCACTAGTGGGCAATATTCATAAGATGGTCACGTGAAGTAATCGACTTTGAACTTCCGAAGAGAATGGCCGAGCAAATAGAAGTTTGGTGATTGCCTTTAACAGCTTTGCGATGCGTAAAAATAAAACACAAGTGCATTCGGTCGGTAGTGTCAGTTGTAAAATACTACCTATTATGTTTATATTCATGTTTTTGTTTGAGTTTTGTTTCAAGAAAAGTTCAGTTGTTTTACAGTTACAGTAATGAACATTAAAATATACTAATTAGGTAATCTTTAACGCTTCCTTTCGCTATCGCTAACGGGGAGTTTAATTATTATTGAAATGTTAAAATAATGACGAAATTGCCTCACACGACTTAATACGGGCAATAGACCTGTGTTAAACATATATATTGAGCTTTAGTTTATCATACACCATTTTTCTATTTGATCAGCCCAAATGAACAGTTAATATGATATGTATCTATATACACACATTTGTATACAGATATGTACACATATTATCATACTGATATATGCATTCTTATGTATAAAATTTTCTGATCGGCAGTCAACAAATTTCCCTAAAAACCACATTTTCGGGCGAGAAATATATGCCTCACTCTGGTTAAAAAAAATCAATCCATTATAAATCTACGTCCCGATGAACTTTAAAAATCATTGAAAATCCACCAGGCAATTTAAACCTGAATCGTTACCCTTCCCATGCCTCGTTTCCTTTCTCGTATTGTTCTTTAGCCACAATCTGGCTCTACCCCTTCGCACCTCTTTCGCGGCAAGAGTCATCGAGTCGTCCGTGTCATAATCAAATCCTTTGACCCCGGCGGGATTATGTCCATCATTAAATGTCTTACGACTTGCCTCGTAGAATCTACGCATGAACCCCAGAGTAAGGGCACGGGAGTTCGTGGAGAATTAGTTCGAAATGACCGCATAGTGCAAAGCCGATTGATTTTTCCTCACCCATGAGCTTCGTTTTCATTTCAAAGCAACTTTTAAAGCCCACCCACCTCTCCCTCTGCACTCTTCGTTCACCTTACGCCGTGAAATACTCTGTCTTAAAACGCCGGAGTTCTCTGAGAGTTCTTCTCTCGGACCTCGGTTGCCCACCTTTTTGAGGTACGTTACACCGCCCAAAAATGAAATTAGGGTATCGAGAAGGATGGGAGTCGATCACTGGGGAATTCCTGCGAAGAACGGAGGGGGGAAAGGTGAAGGTGAAGGAATTTTTTACGTATTCTCAGGAATACAGTCGAGGATGCAGTGTATCCATTTGGCGCTAGGAAGGTCAGGAATGAATTCTTAGATAGGGATGAAAATTTTGTTGAACTTTATTGACCCCAAAGTTTGAACATTCACTCCATTTTTTACTTTAATACTCGTATCCTTCGCAACATTATTTTAGCACAATATGCGACTTAATACTGTTGAATTACTCATTTCATTGGCGGGACTTAATAATTTCCTCACAAAAGCTTGCCAATATCGTTTCCTCTTTGTGCAAATATTCTTCATGCAATTGATTTCGAAAAAATGTGAAATTATTATAATTCGATTAAAATTCCTAACTACTATTTTTTTGAAATATTTTAATTTAGTTCAGTTAAGACAATATTTTAGGGCAATATACGTACAATTTTTAAAGCCATTTATTATGAAAAATTCCATATGACTTTCACGCTAACCACTAGTACTTGTTAGATATGACCATCAATGTCATGGGCAGATTGAACGAATAGGGTTTAGCTTCACATAGTTCTTTAGAATAATCATCAATAAGTCATCATAATAATCTTACATGGTGGCGGTGTCATTAATATTTATATATGATAAAAAAAGAAAAATAACTTGGACGATATAAGTGTTCGAAGCACTTTTAATAGATCGCCTTTATCTAGTTGCGTGTAAAAATCCATTAACCTCTTTACGTATTGTAAGAAGTAATTAGAATCATATATTGGTAATGAAATAACATGCTAAAACAGGAAATGGCATGTAGCCTTTTAGCTTAGAGCTGCGAAAATACGGGTTGAAGTGTTTTAAATGTAACATATCTTATGAACTTTAAACCAGAACGTGTAGTTGAAGATGCATTATATTTATAAAGGAACTTTCATCTCAATATTTATTCATTATCCACATTGTGACAACGCACTATTCAATGACCTTTATCACCATTGAACCATATGAAACGTTTTATGTTTTGTCCTTCATCTTCATAATCACAGCGTAGCATAATTTTATACACGCAAATGTAACTATGGTAAAGACAAGTTGTTTATTAATAAAAATATGCCATAAGAGTAATTTTCTGAATGCCCAATGAAGTACAAATGAAACCTTATAATAATACTGCATACCATATCTCTTGAGCAGAGACATTCATTTTCAAAAGATAATCAGTATCTCTCCCCATTACGTTTTAATAATGACTTGCATTCTTTTGTGTATTCATTTTCTGTAGACATTAAAAATATCACGAGTCGGAATTACTTTCCTGGGAATTCTTAATAGATATTTCATTCTATTTGCCCCAGTGTCACTAATTAGTTGCAGCAGAGGAATGGTTTTGGTTCACACATGTCTTATCCAAATATAAATATATTTTCAATCGCTCCCCCGCTATTTTTCCTTTATGGAATAACATAATTCTTGTGATGACTATGCCATTTATTTCCACCAAAAGCTTCCTGCCATCCACCATCCGTTCATAAGGGAAGGTAATTTATTTTTTGACCATCCTAAGTGATGTCGTGCACCCTTTGTTTTCATTCCTTTCATTCATTTTGTGAACGATTAATTCCTTTTAGTTTGCTACATAATCGTCTTTATATTGGAGAGAAATTGAGACTATGGTGTATCATTTGCCACCTATCTCTTAAATTTTAATTCGGTCGATTAATTTTTAGATATTTTCCTCAACAAATAGAGAGAAAATTGGTCGTGATTGCATTAGTTTGGAAGTTATTTAAGTCCGTCGTGATTTTCCCGGTGATTCTCTAACACTATTGGTGACATGAAAGGCAGTCCTCCTATGGAAAGAAAATTTCTTTATTTTATTAAAAATAAAACGACGAAAATTAAGGAAAAGTAGTTGCATAGAAACATTTGTCTAAAGAAGCAAAGCCCATAATTTTTGTACGCAAATCCGACAAGACTCCGTAGATACCTCCTTTATAAATAGATGACAATTTTCTTATTCATTGTAGGTAGACATTGTCAATTCCTTATTGTTTTTCTCAGTATAGTTTCAGGTGATTCTGATTATTTTTAATATTCCTCTCATTGATATTCCTTTGGCTAAATACGCCAAAAATCTGTTTGCAAAATACAGAGGTATTTAGGTTTTTAGAGTTAGTAAGTGAGAGCTGTGCGTATGAACTCACACGTTTTTTTATACAGTACCGGAAAATAAAAAAAGAATTTACAGAAATAAAATATGTTGAACTTCTTAAGCAATTATTTCATAATTTTCTTAGATGAGAGTACGATACCATTTCGTTTTTATTTTATTAAATTGCCTTATTTACGATTAAGTATAAAAGTTTCAATCTCTGGAAGCACTCTCCTGATGTAAAAATAAATGAATAAACATACAGTTATGGAAAAACCAATCAAAGAGACCCAGCAGGATTGCACTAAATGTCTGATTTCATAACTTTACTACCCGAATTATCCCACGCCAGCAATTTCAACTGCTGGGTTTCGCAGTCCTTTTGACCAACGATCGTAAGTATTGCTGTTTACCAAATTTTCGCATCATGTCGTACAAATGTAGACATTCCCTAAATTTTTAAATGACCTCTAAAGTATCTAATTCAATGTCAAATGAATTGATTATTTAATATTGCTTTTCGATAAATTTTACCCAATACATGGTTATAGTGTTCTTGTTAACTTAATGGCTATATATATTCTAAAATGTGATGACAAAAGCGTAAGTAAAAATGAAAGCAGTGTGCGAAAACAAAGCCATGCGGCGGCGGAGAATAACTCGAACAAAAGAACGACCGGACTTGGAATGGGAGTCATACGATAACAGGGATTTTAGGACATTCTCGAGCGAATCCACGCGGATATGGGGAAAGAGTGAATCCTATTGTCAGTACTAATTAATGCCTTAAAATGAATGCAGACGGTGACATACTCTTCTCGTCTTCCTCCTTCTAAATCTTTGCGTGTGCTGGAATGGGAGGGGTTAGAGGGATGTGACCTTACCAAATTAGGAATCCTTTCCACCGCGTCACGCCATCTGAATTCCATCCGTCGTCCCCCGTTTCGCCAATCCCCAGGCCTTTTCTTTATCAATCCCTTCTTTGATGTTGCCACATCAGTAGTTTCTGCTTCTGCTTGCTCTCCCTTCCCTCGCTCTCCAAACCCACCGCAGGATCCCATCTCCTCCTCGCTCAACCTCACCATACTTGTCCTCGTTCTCTCTTATGCCGCAGTTTTTCAGCTGAAGAAACAAACAGCTTTTTTCATCCACGTTGAAATTTCGCATTTGTCTCTTAACCTGGCGTCGCGTTACATATGAATGCGCATCGATCTTCTTCATTTTATTCTGGTGTATAATCCCCCTTTAATATATACTTTTGTCAAACAGGAAGAGTGTCATTTGATTACGTATCTTTATGATTCTATACTGATGTTTTGATTTTGATGTCTATCGTGATTGTTTTGCGGAAACTTTTGACAAGTGAATTTTTTCGTTGTTAACAGTAATCACTTCTTTTAGGAAGTAGAAACTATATTCGCAAGGACACTTGTGGTATTTTGACCTTTAGATGCAACCATTTTGGGGAAGAACATTTTTAAATTAATATTTTGAGATATTTTTGAAAATGACGCATTTTAAGAAATTAGAAACATTCAGAAGATGAATGTAAAACTAGGCGATGATATAAATACAGAGTTATGGTTTCATTATGTCTTCAACCCTCAGATAGTGAGGAACCTTTAAGGACCCCCAGAGTATTTAAATTCATTAAATATAATTCATGTCTACCTATTTGTTGTCTCTTTTCATTAATGTGTGGAGAACTTACTAATTAGCAATGGGTTACTGCTGACTTGATACGGAAAATTTTATTTTCAGTATTCTGAGAACCTATTTCCAACTTTTTGTTAGGGAATATTTGTGTTTCATGTGTTAAAATTAATTTTCCTTGTCCTCTACTATTGATCGTTTTTGCACTCCTCTTTAACCACGTATTTTCTCTTTCCAATTTTATTTGGGAGACCTAGGAATATCTTATGTGAAAATTCTTGCGTTTGTACCTGTTACCAGAAGTCAGAAGTCATTAGCGCAATCGCCCAAAATGTCTATGGTTATACGTTAATAAATGTATGGTAAAATCGAGCAAGAGCTAGTTTTTGTTGATATGCTGGCACATTTTACTGGCTAATTCCTAACAGTAGAAAATATGTAAATCATTCAGAAGTTTTAATCTCTCCACTCAAAACTACACGCCTAATGCATGTGTCCCCTGTCATAAACCCATTACCTTTTATTTATACGTTTAATCTATTTTTTCTTTTTGGAAAAATATATTTTAACCTAAAAGGTTCATTTTTAAACATACAGCATTAAAGTAATTAGATATAATAAACTATGCAACAGTTTCATGCGTCAAAATCATGTCTGTCACCAATATGTTCCGCTATAGACTGCATAACATCAATATGAAGGATTCAGTTCATTTGAATGCATCGGATGACAGCTTTCAATTGATTTTAGATGTGTCATCCGCTGGTTAAGATCTAATTGGGATACCTATAGCTATACAGTGCCCTCCATTGCTGCCGTAAGGGTGTGTGGCGGAGAGTGGTGATGCAACAGTCATAAACGCTCGCCTAATAGTTCATAAATTCATTTTAAGGTATGCTATTTTAGTTTATGAAACACTCGTAAGTTTAAGTAGTTTTACATATTTAAAGCATAAAAATTAAACAAAATCATGAAAATATTGTCTTTAAAGAAATTTATTTGGTGTTTGGCCTTGATTTTTTATAATTGTGTATCGTACAGAGGAAGACGGAGTCATTAGTTTGTCGCCAACAGTGTCTATCTCTTATTTTTACTCGATGATCGAATGTATTTACAAAATTTTGTCCAACAAATTCCTCCTGTGTTGCAATAAAACTCAGATATCCGGGAACTTTGCTTTAACCTTCTAAGTCAGGCCGGGTATATTCGCGAATCAAGGGGCTCCCAAAATAATTGCTCCAACATACCTTCCGTTTCTACTTTCACAAATTCTGTCGCATTTTCTCTGAATATTTAGCATTTATTAAATTAAGGATTTATACCGTGAATCTATAATACTTGTAGCGTATTCATATGTGGTTTAACTAAAGTGGTACAAAACCTTTCTTATAACTTCTCATAATATAGTATTTTCCTATATATCGTCTAATGAAACCTAATATCTTTAAGACTAAGCAAATATATCTTAAGAGGAATCTTCCTTCCTCTGATATTTATGCGACAATAGAATTCAAAATTCATTATATTCAATTATTTAACTTGTTCTGAGGTAAAAAGAGACGTTTCAGGCGTGATATGGTGGAATAACATGATTAAATAAAATTGTTCTGAGGTGCTAAAAAAGCAGTGATTTACGTCCAGTCGTTTTGTCTTGAAAAACTTCAGTGCCATGCAATTTCTGATATACATATAATTATATGCAGTATCTAATATATCACCCTAAATCTTCTGGTATAATTTCTTAGCAATTTAGGAAGTCATCTGCAATTAATCTAACTTTTCTTCTAGCTTGGGATATCGTAATCATTTAACAGTATGTAACCCAAAGTAATTAGAGATATCGGATTTTATGGAAATTGTTTATTTTGTGTTTATTCTGATTACATTGACTATGTATTAGATTCTATTGCTATCAGATGGCACAATTAAACGGTTTTTCTCTAATAAACGCCGTGAATTTTGTTGTGCCTGGCATGTTAGGAAAAATTTTGGTGACGATGGGTGAGGAACAAGCTCCTAATTACGCACTGAAACATCTTCTTACACTCTAGATATCTATATAAACCCCCTACCCTCATCTGTCAAAATAGTCCTAAGTATAATGAATAATTTGTCTGACCGTCAAATAATGCATTTTCAATTAAAATAACTTCGGTATTAATGTTCCAATTTTTGGCTATTAAAATATATATGAAAAGTTTGAGCAACTCTGATGAAGAATATTTAATGTATTCAATTAAATGATACCTTGTATGTGTGATACTCTTTTTCCTAAACAATAGCGACAATTTAGTACTACCTACTTCATAGGTGTGTAACTTTCGTTTATAGACATTAATGACTTTGGAAAAGTATGAAGCTATTTCGCAGGGTGGCAAAGTATTTCCAATAGATATGTTAACAAATATAAAACTGGATGAAGCCTTTCATTTAGTTTAGAATAAAGAATTTTCTCTGTTATCAAGTTATAACATCAATTCCAATAATTGCTAGTTTACCTATACGGAAAGTAATTATTGAAAACAATCCCTCTTCCACAGTGGTTAAAAAGCTGTTATTCTTCCGTAATAAAGCTATAAAAAATTGAGTTCATTGAGAAAAACATCTAATAATTTATTCAGATTTATCATTCCAGTTCTTAATTCTTCAATTTTATCCATAGGTCAACGCTAATGTCATCATTGCTCACACAAATGCCAATAAATGAGTGTGCCATACCACTGTTTAAACTTAAAGCATTCCCTTGTCATATTTAATGGAAGAATATTGGGCTAACGCATTTCCTAGGATAGTTTTCATTTCATCGTTGATATTTTTATTCAAATTTGTCACAGACAGAAATTTTGAATCAGAAATTCATAGAATAGGTTTTTCATAATATAATTTTTGGTGACCATTTTCATCAGAAAAGTACAATTTTTTCTCTTTCTGCTGCATAATATCAGCGGTAAAATCATAAAAAAAAGTGTATAAAATAATCCAATCCGATAAGGATTCATTTAGACAAGAACTACGAACCGCAAATATAACCAAGGCAGCGCGAAGAACAGAAACATCGCAGAAAGGGGTAGTCCAACTAATGGCTATTAAAAATCAAAGGAAAAGTGACAAAATATAGTAGACTAACAGTGACACTGAAGAATATGCACCGAAAAGTGGAGACACTGACAAGCACGGGAAAATTCATTGGACCGTTTCTGAGACAAATGAAAATGATGTTTTATACCAATATTATGAGGAACATAGAAGGAAGGAGTGACAGAGAAAGAGAAATGGAGAAATATAATAAAAAGTAACTTAAGCCCTTAATAGCAATGACGGTGCGAGGAGAATGGTGTGGCGTAGGAGGCTTGAAGGGTGACCAAAACTAATTATCGGATTATTAATCTATGTCAAGATCTACATATGAATGTTCTTTATTGATTTCAGCCAAATTTTTCCCGAGGCTAAAATTATTGGGAGCACTCTAATTAACTCTCGTAAACGCACCGCGTTAGTTAATTAGTAGAATTGCTGACATTGCGGTTTTGTCTAACGAAGCTCATTGTTATCTCTGATAATGCAGAAATTAATGTTTGCTCATGGAAATCACTGAAGAGGTCAATCCCTTATGGTTTATATGTAATATGAGCAATTAGGCTAATGAATGTATGTGTACAGTGACGTTGAGATAAAAAGAATTGAAAACCCTAATGATGATTAAAAAGAAGTGTTAAAGTGAGATGACGCAATGATTGAAATAACATTGAAGTAGCGTTTTAATGAATTATTTTTGTCCTTTATGAATGGTAAGTCGAATTAATAGCTGTGGTACACGCTTGCTACTAAAAACAAAAAGATCATTTTTTTGCAATGCATAATAACTCTTAAACATTAGAAAAAATAGAAAGTTCAGATTTAAATTTTCTTAAAAAAATAATTATTTTAAATTTTAAATTGGGACGGTGTTTCTTGCTTCGCTATTTAATGGAAACGCACAACTCAATCAGCTTATTATTATCGTAAATAATATATAAGGGCACTCCCTTTCCATCAAAATTTTTTCGGGTAGTATTTTGCATTAATAGTTTGCTTCAACAATACTCTTGGAAATATTAACATGCCACTGGGTGATGAAAGCGATTTTTATAAGGTATAAAAAACCCATTTAAAGTAATAATAATTTCGTCAGGAGGTATTATTCCCAGAGTATGAGAAGTAACCTTGTACACGTACTTTCAAAACAATCTCATGGAAGATGTATGTATTCGCTTTCAGTCGTAACGTATTCCATTGCACAATCTTCAAGGTGATTATAAACGATAAAATTAAAGAGAAATGATGTTGCACGGAGAATTAGTTGAAATTGAGAACATTTAGATGCAGATGGTTTAATATTTTTCAATTAACGAAAGATAGAAAGACGTTTTGTGTGAGTAGGAAAACTGGTGAAGATTCACTTTTTCATCAATTTAGTAATAATGCCACAGGTTGGTCAAACTAAAATAACCGATCATTGGTGTGAGGATATATTAACCATCACCCTTTTGTACTCCAATTTTAACTTCATATTCCATTTAATATGTGGATTTTCCAATCGAAACCTCAACCGTGATATCTTAAAATTTTTGTTTTTTTTTTCTAATGCTTTTACAAAAGTCCTTGGAGGGAAATACGGCACGGAGAATATTTTTTCCCAAAATATGGATAAAGTTTCATGCCACCTATCACAATGTTATACATATTATTTTTTGCTGACTTTACTTTAGTACAGTAAGTACTACTATACTTCAGACTCAATCATAAAACATAATATAGATTTTATATGAATAATACAGAAAAGTTTAATTAAGGCGCAAATATGAAATGAAATGATTTAATTAGCCGTAATAATTTTGAAAGCAAAGGGTCTAATTATATTTAAGAAATTTGTGATGTTTCAAGGTGCCATCAAACAAACCGTAAGTTCACGAAAAAAAATATATAAATGCCTAGTATTTAAGCTGAATGAAATTTATTACAAAATAGATATTACAAAGAAAAATGATCACTTTAAAAATGATGTGATTGAAGATATTAATTAAAAATGATTGAGAATATCTGGTCAAAATTTTAGGGGAATTTCTGTTTTTAATTTACTTTCTCATCTTATGGCTGCGGGTAAATTTATGGATGCTCTGCGCACGACATGAATTATTGTTCAAAGGTACTAAGAAGATCACAGGAATTCATCTCCTCCAACTGTTCGATGCAATTCGATCAATGAATCCACGCTCAATCCGCAGCTGGGAACGCCAGCGGGAGTGATCCCCGATCCATGTGATCAGAAGACAGATTTTGTCGGGGAGCGGAGAAATGAGATGGATGCGGCGCTGAGGGTGTCTTTATTAAAGGCCACATGTAAATCGCCGGTTCCCTTATTGCATTTTCCTAAAGGGGACGTGCTCATCGGACACTCGGAGACAAAAGCTTTAGGCTAGCCATCGGTTATATGCACGGGCGAGGTTATAACCTTCTAATGCTCCTTGAGTATATGCCGCTTTGTACAATATTCCCGTTAATTAAAATATAATATAATACCATTATATTCTAGCATCGTTATTGAAATAATCGAGTTCATCATCCAAGTAAATGGCAGCTGTTTGGCAATACTTATACGCACTCATCTAATTTGTTGCATTAATTTATTAACTAATCATAATTTAATTATATGATATCTTCTAGAATTGAATTAAATGGGGCATAGTCAAAGTAGAGTTATCATAATCGCCAGTGTGTGTTTATCAATATTAATAGGTCTGAATGCAATAACGAACGAAGCTTGGGATTGCAGACGCTGAACTATTATAATCGGAGTTATTGTCAAAATTTGAATAAATGAAAAGAAAATCAGATCAAGGCTGACTATTCAAGACGTGATGAATTTCTTTAAAGAGTCACAAGTTTTAATCACCCATAGTTATGCTGTAATATAAAAATAAATGAGCTCTTTGAATATTATTAAAAACAATTTGTTTCTGGTCAAAATTCATTATACACGATAATGGGGACAGCTTAAAAATGTGTTTTATCTGTTTAAAAAAACAGAATCCTGACCTAAGAGTATTTCGTGCCACTCTAATTGATTACAAATTGAATGATCCATTAACTGCCAATTTTATGTTCATATTAACCTTTAAAATTAAATTAGGACAACTCAATCATGCATTTAAAATAATGGATTGGTCGGCTCACTTTGAATTATGTCATAAGAACATATTTGACGAGAACGTATTTAACTCTTTATAAAAATGCTAGAGTTATACTTCATGGCATTGAGTAAAAGCTTTTGTCTTTCATGTCACTTTTGGTTGTAATGTACCTAAATGTGTTGATATTCAATTCCTCAAAGCCGAATGAATTCACGTAAAATCGTGATTTTGGTTTTTCCTTTCCCTCCATTACCTTGTAATTTTTAATGCACTGACATCGGTTAATTTCTATTTCCAAAATAATTATACCGCATCCTTAATTTTTTTTACGAACCTGGTGGCGGGAGGGTAACGTCCTGTCAAACCAGAGATCGCGGGTTTGATTCTTGATCAGGACCAGAACCAGGTTGTTCTAACTCTGTCTAAGGCAAGGTTGTTTGTCATTGTCTTCAAGATAATATGTTCGGCATAACTCGGGAAGCTCGATGGATAAGGTTAGACAGTTTGTGGCGCCCTGAAATTTGAAGCAGAGCAGCATGCGATGACGTTCCGCTCGGGCCAAAGCGACACGAGATGGGGAGGCGCATAACGAGGGCGACCCCATCCCGGGCGCCTTGCGTGCGTTTCCTCATAATTGGAATTTTTCGTCGTCGGCGATGAAGCAGCGGGTGAAGGGGCGAATGGGGAGTGCGAGAGATGGAATGACACCCTCGCTTGATAGTGATGGGAAGAGTGCGTGTCTCCTGGGGAATTCTGTCCCCCGAGAAGCGGGTTGGTGAGTTGAGGCATGAGGGGTTGCGAGGGCAGAAGGGGTCCCGCGGGTCATCTACCTACGGGATGTGCCTACCTCGGCGGTTTCACTCCCGATACCACCTGATAAAAGAACGAGCCCTCGAGATAAGAATGCTCGGTGGCGAAAATGCGCCGTTTAAGCTCTCGACGGCATGAAGCCAAACGTTTGCCACTGAGTGCTCGTGGTCAGCGCACGAAAGGAGATCGTATGAGGGCAAAACACTGCAATGATGCACGTGCAAATATGTGCCATATACACGAGCTAAAGCAGTTTATTGAAAGACAGAGAAACCAGAGGGTGCCTATGAATATGATTCTGCAGGAATGGTTGTGTATTCACATGCAAAGGTTTTACTTAATTGTATCTGCTACGGTATTGTTACAATAATTCTCTACGAAAAGTGCCAGTTTTAGTCTAGATCTTGACGTTGGGCATACTAATAAATCAACGCGGCTTTTAGCTATTTCATCAAGTTATGCATTAAAATAAGCACATTTGAACTCTGACGTATAATTATTTGCAATTTATTGCATCAGTTAAGTTCACATACATTTCTGGCATGGGCACAATATTCCCAGGTAATCCGTCTCTGTTAAAAGCTTTCATTACTATTAGATAATCGGCTAAAAGATCTAAATAGCAGATTATAATTCTTGCATTATAAACCTAATGACATTAAATTTCAACAAGTTAGCTCTTGCTTCGAATGCTATAATTAACATTTAAATTTAGGCTAACATATATATGAGGACAGAAAAATGTAAAGTACGCGGGATTTGTGAATTATGCACGCCTAAACTTTTACAATGGGCGATTTGTTTCCTAAATCGGCAGGGAATCAGCATTTACGAGATGATGACTTAATTTTTTCGTTAAGAAAAATAACAGATATAGGACTGATAAGCGTGAATACTTTCAAGTTTAGTTTAATGAGCTTTGAAACGGTCGCATTTCTCCCGGCGTACGGCCAACACTCTAAAACTGACTAAGTGTAAAACTGGAATTCCAATCAAAAGGATATTACGACTATATTGTACCACTATTTCATAATCCAAGGTAATATTTGCTTTCTGCTAACTACTATAGTATAATACTTTTTAGTTTAAGAACGAATATTTATACTAAAGCGTTTTAGGTTAGTATAAGGTTTCCATTTTTCTTCATATTTGCATTTTGTTCAAAATAGTGGCGTAAAATGACTACAGGCTAAATGAAGATAAAGCCATGTCGTGGATTTGCTGTAGATATTTTCCATCTGTAATAGATCATCTATCACACGTGATATGTTGCCGCTGCAATAGTTGATTGCCTACCGAAAAGGAATCGAAAGATTAATACGACAATTTTAAGAAGTTCCTCCTTCAAAGAATGCTTGCCTTTGTTACACAATTATTGCCTACCTAAAACCTATTAAATGCGCGGATTCGTGGCATTATTAGGCATATACGCGGTAGTGTGTACAAGAATTGGAAGGGAAAAGTATATATTCCCGTTTTATAAAAATGTTTGTGGTATTTTCAATTCAAAAACGCAGAAACAGATCGGACAATAAATTCAGTGGTGTATTTAACTTCACCAATGCCGAATATTTTCCAGCAATCTTGTTACCTGAGCCGTAAAAAGACGCTTACCGCTTTTGGAGAGAAAATAGCGCTTTTTGGTTGATTGCATGGAACGAAAGGGCATCAGTTAGATCGTACGTGTACTGCGGAATGCTTACCACACTGAGACGTACGATTGAGTATTGAATCCGCGGTAAACTGGTTTCCCGTGCATTCCTCTACAAAAACGCGTCATCTAATCCCACTGCGCGAACTAAGGAGTGGATTTAAGATTTTGGTTGATGACACACCACAAGTAATTGGTAGACTACTTTTTGAAGACGATGAGGAAATCAAGACCACTGTTGTCAACTAGATTAATTCCAATTGGCGTACTTTTATGCTTAAGCATTATATACACTGCTGCACGTCATGAAATGTGTTTAGAAGAAAATCTTGATAGCAGAAGTTTTGCAGGAAAATAAAACCGTCTGTAAAGACCTCCTGACGAATATACATATTTTATGGCCCTTACCTTTCGCATTAACCTAGCATGTGAGAATAAAAGAAGCTAATATAGGATAAAGTATCCTTTTGAGATCATAGTCACTAGTTAATAATTTTCGCGGTGCAAGTTCAGGTCAAATAAGACGGCGAAAAATTTCATGGTACCTATTATGATTTCAGTCCTGGGAGTTTTATGTTTTTCAGGTTTGTAAACGCTAAGACTTCTATGTGCCGTATTTTATTATAATAGTTGCATTATCATTCAAAATGAATTCCTTGATCGTGTTGAAAATTAGATAAAAGTAAAAGGATTTTGATTATATAAATATCAGTTGATTGGGACGTTCTCTCTTTGCTCGTAAAAAAGGAATGATCTCTTACGTTAAACAATTAAAAAAGAATCCAATGGAGGAATATTTAACAACATCTCTCTCGAATCGAATGGGATTAGAGGCTATCAAGTTAGCTAATGGTCTCATTTGAGCTATTGTTTCCATCCGTGTCAAAAACTGAAATGTTTTTAAAGGGATGTCGAAGAACAAAAACTGCTAGCGCTCTAAGCGAGGGAAGTTGACTGCTGAGTGAGCACATAATCCTTCGGGGAGTAAGCAAGGAATCAAAATAAAGAGTTTAAACTGGAAAAGTGTTAGGTGAGAAAGTCAAGATGACATGAAATTCCAAGAGAACCTTGCGTCATACATTTTCTTTCTCTGCCATCACTTTTTATTCATTGTTTCCTCCCCTTCTAATCGATGCTAAAGCAGATTCAGAACGTCAATAATACAGATATTACAAAAGAGAAGGTTTTGCCTCACGATTTTGGATTACGGCAACCACATAAAGTGAAGAGAAGTTACTTCATAGTTTCTTCAACATCCGGGTCCCAATGTCGTTCACCAAATGGGAAGTGGGGCTGAGGTGGATGGAGGTGGATTTGTTTCTTGCGAGGTGGTGGGACAATTTATTCATCCGCATACATTTTGTCATCCTTGTCCTGGGTTTTGACTTGTCAAGCCCTTATGATGACTTGGTGAGTTGATGCATTGGTCATG